>JAJIBD010009854.1:0-88533 GCA_021461705.1 Cryptotis parvus
GCTATAGTATAACTAGCTATACTATCTATTAAAAACTATTAGAAAACTAGATTTTATTTTTAATTTATTATTTTTAAACACCGTGATTTACAAAGTACAAAGTTTTTTCACAATACAGATTGTTAGATTCATCGTTCAAACCCGTCTCCATCACCAGTGTGACCCCACCGCCACCAGAGACCCTCATTTCCCACCACCCCCTATCCCCATGCCTGCTCCCTTAGCCACCACCAATTATATTGACCATTACAGCCCATATAAGGGAATAGTATTGAAGTCTGGCCAATTTCTGTTCTTGAATTCACTTTTTGAGTTTCTAGAACATATTGGGTTTATCTAGTCAACCCCATACCCACCACCTCTACACCTATGGACAGTACTTATTTCAAATTATTTCTCTACCTCTGTTTGAGCCTGTCCTCAAGCAAACCCTGATAATTTATTCTCTCTATTGCTTGTTGAAGCTAATTCTTAGAAAAGTCAGTGGAGATTATTAAATCTCCATTGTGCCATTTAGCCCATTATATAGGAAATTATCAATATGTTCCCCAGACCACATCGAGCCGGCACACATTTGTGATTGAATGCCCAATACTTAATTTTATGAAGTGTAATGGGATACTGGTATATCAATATACCAGGCTTTGAGATATCACAGGAGAGCGGGCAGCAGCTCTTCCCTGGCTGTGTCCCTGGATCATGGCTGGCTGCGCCAGCATAAGCAGTTCTGGACAGACCCACTGGGCCAGAGGGACTGAGGGAGGGAGGGGCCCTAGCTCCAGCTCCAGCTCCAGCTCCATGGAAGCCGGGTATCTTTAGCTCCTGAGACCCACATCTTGGACTTGAAAGCTTCTCTCTTGGGTAGGGCTCTGACGATCTGTGGAGTCGAGACCTTGAAAATGGCTGTGATTTGGTGTGTGAGGTTCCTCTGGCTTCCGAGGCTCTATCAGTCTGGCAGGTGAAGGCCAGAACCTGCCCCCTATCAAGGATGCCTCAGCCTAGCACCGGGAGAAGTGGGAAGCAGCTCTTCTGTGTGTCTGTGTTCCTGGATCATGGCCAGCTGCCACAGATTTTTTTAATGTATGAAAATATCATTGCTATAAATTATTTGGGGGCCTGATAATGTAGGAAGTCATCAAAGTAGTAACAGGTCAGTTTCTAAAAAAGTTACTTAATAGCCAGAGGCAGATCAAGATTATTAGATTGTTTTTTCATAATATTTGGCAAGGGAAATATTAATAGAAAAACTTTAAATAAAATTCTTATATTTCCATGAAATAATCTTAAATAAAATTTATGTTTTGCTTCTGTGAGGATATTGAATATCACTTCAATTTGCAATTATTGATACAACTGTCATGTTATTTTCACATGTTGACAATTTTTAGTTTTCTTTTCTTGAAACATTGTCCCAGAGGGCATTGTGACTGTTAAGTGAATCTTTATTCATGATTTATGCAATCTGAATGCAAATCTCTGGAATAAAATTAATAAATCATTTGTCAATGATGAATGGCAGAAAGTGTTGACAATTTGATAAACAATTTTTTATGTGAATGGTACCCACTTATGCCAACATTTAGATTGTAAAATTTTTTCTAATTAAAAATATAAAATCTCTTTAGGACCTGGGAAGTATATAAATATTTGGAGTCCACAGCCAAAGGTGCTCAAGGCTTTCTCCTGGCTCTGTGCTTAGGGGATCCCTCACTCCTGGTGTGATCTGAGGATCACAGTCATGCCAGGTATTGAACCAGGAATGAAAATTTCTTTTTTTTTTTAACATTTTTTAGTTATTTTTTTTAAATTTTATTACACCACTTTTAGACATACAATTGCAAGATGCTCATGCTCGAAGTTTTGGTTCTACAGTATTCCAACACCCATCCCTCCACCGAACCCATCTCCCATCACCAATGTCCCCCACCTCCCTCCCCCGTCCCACACCCCAACTACCTGGCGGGTTCTGTATATCTTTTCTCTCCTCTCTATCTCTCCCTCCCGCCTACCTTTCCTACACATTGTAGAATGCAGTGTATTAAAGGACATAACTGTTTCCACTAGTTTGATGGATCACATGGCCGTGCGACTTAGGGGCTTCATGGTCAGCGTCGGACAGCGAAAATGGTGGCTAATGTGGTGGGCGAGTCTCATCTGGCTGTTTCCGGGACCCCCCAGAGGTGATGGGCCCACTCCCCCAAAAACCCATCTGTCCTCCTGGGGCCTCATGGTTAGCTGAGCTAGGGGAGAGCCGAGTTCCAGTTCTCCCAGCTGTGTTTGAGGCTCCGCGATGCTATGGCTGGTCGCCCCAGGACCGAAAATTTCTTTTCTTACTTGATTTTAATTGAAGCTTGGCTGAAGTTTTACTGATATATGATTAATTTGCCCTTTAGAGGAAACTAGGAGGATTATCATGTAACTTGACTTCATTGCACCCCCAACTCTAACTCAAAGCCTCATTCCCAACTGCAATTCGTATCATTTGTTCTTCCTATTTTCCCATAGGAGCTCTTAGAGTATCACTGAGTACCCTCTTTGGAGCTATAACTAAGCAATAACCCTAGGATACAAAAGTAGATTGCTAATTAGTGCAGGATGGTGATACTGGTGAGGAATGTCAAGCAGGGCTGATCAGTATTAGTAATTTTCTATGAAATCAGAGTGATCAAAGCCTTAAGAACACACAGGAATTATTGAACACTGAAAGTGAGATTGCTTTCAATAAATTCTATTTTTGCAAGTTTTATATTTATAGGAGATTTGTGAAGATAGTACAGAGTTTCCATATATAATATGTGTATTTATATTTAGTATACATATATTTATATGTATATTTATATATATTTAGTGTACATATGTTTATATATATCATACATATATTTATATATATATATCATACCTGGTTTTCCCTATTCATTTTGCATCTTACATTAATCTGGTACAATTTGTTATAATGAATGAACCAATAATGATCCATTGTTGTTAACTAGAGTCTATGTGTCACTCATATTTCCTTAGATTTTACTTGATATTCTTGTTCAGTCCCAAGATCCCATTGAGTGTTCAGTTATCATATCTCCTTAGACTCTTCTTCACTGTGAGAGTTTCTAAGACGTTTTATTGTTCTGGACAGCCTTGACAGTTTTAAAGAGCACTGGCCACATATTTTTGTAGAAAGTCCCTCAATTGAGGTGTATATGACATTTTTTATGCAAAAAACTTGGGTCAGCTTTAGAGACTTCAAAAATGAAGTGTCATTGTCATCACATATGAAGGGTACATACTATCATCATGATTTATTATTATTGACCTTGATTGACTGACTAAGGTAATATTTGTCAGATATCTCTGCTATAATCTACTTCTTTGCCTTTCTCTCCATATCATACTCTTTGGGGCAAAAGTTGCTCTGCATAACCTGCACAATAAGAATGTGACATAAAGCTTTACTTCTTGAGTATCTACATAAAGTATTTAGATTTCTATATACACAATTTTGTCTCCTCTCCTCCCTGTACTTCATTTATTTTATTATTTATTCATATCAGTACAGACTAACACGTTTTTATACTTTAGATTATAATATAGTGCTTCTTAGTTCTTGTTCCACAGTTCTTCTTTAGCCATTGGTACTCTTATCATTGAATCTTATGCTTCTTTGGAATAACATCCTTCAATAAAATGAGCAATAGAAGTCACAAAAAAAATAATTGATAGATTTAAATCTAAAATCTCGTGTGTGAAATAGACAGGTAACAAAATTAGAAGAGAAAAATAATGGGACTTTTTAAAAGACAAACATATGACCCATTGCTGATATATAGTAGAATTTCTAAACACAGTAATAAAAAAAAGCCAAAAGAAAGTCAGAACTGAGGACAAAGACATGAATAGACAAAATGGCCCAATACTGTGGGGTGAAGAAAAACATCCTAAAGTTTTAATGGAATATCTATTTATATAATTTTTGTTTCCTTACAGTTTTTTCCAAAATTTGAGTAATGAAATATCTTACTTAAGCTACCAATGTTAAAAACGTTTTTAGTCATTCAGATGCTTAAATCCTGTCTTGGCTAAGATTTAGCCAAAATGGGACTACATAGAATTAAAGAGTTTATGGGTGCTGGAACACTCTGTGGCCAAAATCCAAACATGAACATTTTTGTAATTGTTAAAAAAAATTAAAAAAAGAAAAGTTTAGGAGTTTAGGGGCCAGAGTGATAGCACAGCGAGTAGGGCATTTGCCTTGCATGCAGCTGACCCAGGTTTCATCCCTGGCATCCCATATGGTGCCCTGAGCACGGCAAAAGAAACATGAGCTAAAAATAAAAAGACAGCTAACTAGATGGGAAAAAAATACTTGCATTCCACATATCAGTTAAGGGTTTGATATCCAGGATATATAAAGTACTGACAGAGAACAACAAATAAAAAAGGACTGTCAAAAAATGGGAAGAAGCAGGGTCAGAGCAATAGCACATCGGGCAGGGCATTTGCCTTGCACATGGCCAACCCAAGTTCGATCCCCA
Organism: Cryptotis parvus; assembly: GCA_021461705.1. NCBI lineage: Eukaryota > Metazoa > Chordata > Mammalia > Eulipotyphla > Soricidae > Cryptotis > Cryptotis parvus. The sequence continues at coordinate 4,530 of JAJIBD010009854.1, forward strand.
GCATCCCCATATAGTCCCCTGAGCACTGCCAGGAGTAATTCCTGAGCACAGAGCCAGAAGTAATCCCTGAGCATTGCCAGGTGTGACCCCCCACTAAAAAAAAAAGAGGAAATGAATAGACATTTCTCAAAGGCAGACAGATGGATGGATGACCAGTAGGCATGAAAAATGCTCAGCACAATTTATCAGAAAAAAATCAAATGAAGAGAGTAATGAGATACCATCTGACACCAATGAGAACAGCACAAATCAAAAATTGTGGGAACAATCTGTGTTGGTACGGATGTAGTAAAGAAGGATCTCTCATCCACTGCTGATGGGAATGTTGTTGGATACAATCCCTGTGGATAACAGTATGGATAGTTCTCAGTAAACTTAGAATTGAACTGTCATATGATCCATCAATTCTACTTTTGGGCATTTACCCCAGGATATAAAAACACTCTTAAAAAGGACATATGCACATCATTATTCATTGCTGCACTCAGTACATTTGCTAAGATGTGGAATCAACCTAGATTCCCAAAGACAAAAAAATATATATATATATATATACATGCACACAATGGAATACTATATAACTGCAAGGAATGATGAAATTGCACGCAGTTTGCTACTAAGTGGTTGGAACTGGAAGATATCATGTTGAGTGAAGTAAGTCAGGAGAATAGAAATACAGGATAATCTCACTTATCTGTGGTATATAGATTACTGGAAATGGTATATAGATTAAGGAAATGTAGTAAAAAGGGAGAGGTCTACATCACCCTTGACTTCAGTGTTTAGAGAGGAGAAGGTCACAGAAGGAAAGAAATCAAGGAGGGAAGAAGACAACTTGAAGTAATGGGTGAATAGGCACCAGGGCTTTATTTTTCCTGGTGATGGGTGAGTGGTAGCACCATATGTCCAAAACACAGATTCAACAACACTGAAAACATGAAATCTAAACTGCAACTACTGAAAGACAGGTGGGGATGGGATGGGGTTGGAGTGGGAAGGAAATACGGAAACTCTGGTGGAGGGAAGTTGACACTGGGGTGGGATTGGGTTGAAATATTATGTGCCTAAAACTCAAGTAGCAATAACTTTGTAAATTACAATTTAAAAAATTAAACATTTTTGAAAAAAATAGAATTCAAAAAAACAGTTAGCTACATAATAATTATTAAATCAGTGTTCTAATATCTTTAGTCTTCCTACACTATGCAAAAGTAAAAAATTGTTATAAATACAAGAGGTGTTTAATTTCCCTATATGTAAATCTTTCAATGAAAAGGATATTTTATATCTAAAGTAAGAAATAAATATAAAAAGAAACTTCTAATTATAAAATAAATAATTCATAAATATCTAATGACTATATATGGACTATATTAATATATAGTGATTATAGTTAATTCTGTATTTCATGTTTGAAAATTGCTAAGAAGATAAATCTTAAAACACAAACTGCATGAGATAACTAATGTTAACTAGACTCATTGTGGTGATTGTCCACAATGTACAAAATTTTAGATTTACTGTATGTAGTTCTTAAAGTAATATGTCTTTCCTCAGTTATACCTGAACAAATGAAGCAAAAAATTAAAACAGTAAAAATTTAGAATGTGGTGTTGCAGTTTTAAATAGTGTTGCAGTTTAAAATGAATTTAAAAATTCATTTTCTGAGTTCATAATGAAATCATAAAAATATCCTATATCATAGAACATAATGATAAGAAAATAACATATCCTGGAGCCAGAGCAATAGTACAGCAGATAGTACATTTGCCTTGCATGAGACCAACCTGGATTAAATTCCTGAGGGCAGAGCTAGGAGCAACCTCTCAACCTCTAAGCATCACTGGGTGTGCCAAAAATTAAAAATAGATGATGTGTGCAAAGAATATTTAATGGGTTTGGATACCAAATCCTAGATGTCCAACATCTAATTAATAAGAACTCCAGAAAAAGAACAAAGAAGAACAAAGGACAAATAATTATAGAGATAATAGAACATTTCCCAGAACTGAGAAAAGCAAGAGGCTTCTGATTAAAAGAGCCAAATTCTTATGAAATTCTGAATACAAAAGATGAAGAGAAGATGCTAATATTAATCAGAGGGAGAAATAAGTTACAGCAAAGTAAGAATCAAGTTAGCATTTTACTGCCAATTCTCATGATACAAGAAGCATTAATTTGGAAATTCTTAGAAAAAGGATTTTGAGCTTAGAATATATGTGCCATTAAGCTACTAACCATTATAAAAGCAGAATAAAGATTTTTAGAAATCTTGAATAAATCTGAGTATTTTCTCTAATTGTGGAAGCAGAGACCCCAAAAAGAGAGAAAGAATGTTTGAGAAGATATCAACAGTAAATTGAAAAGAAATCCTAGGCTAGTGGCTGGTTTAGAAAACAGTGTTTTCTGAACTAGCTGAAGTCAGAGAGCAGTAGGCAATGTGCCATCTTGGAGAATAGGGTTTTCTGTGATGATTTTATTGATCAGCTCTATTATCTTAGCTGGTCACAACCCGTGTTGTATTTGATATATGCCAAATACCAGTAACAATTATAGACCTCATTCCAGAATGGATTGAGGCTCTTTATGTTCCTGGAGCAAGCAGATGCCTTGGGCTCTACTAGCATGAGACAGGACATATGGAGATGTTACTGGGGCCCGCTCGAGGAAATCGATGATGAACGGGAAGACAGTGATACAGTGATTATCTTAGCACAAATGTTGGGGGAGGGACTGTTGATCAGAAAAATAAAACAGCATTTTGAACTGTCAGGAAAACAAAACACTGGGTAAGAAATGCATAGTATAATTATGAAGCAACTAAAAAGTGTTTTGATTTTAAGCAGTGGCTGGTTTAAAGTAACATAAAAAATGTTTGACCTTGAGACTTGAAGCATTCTCTCTCAGGTTAACAGGTTAAGGATCCTCTCAGAATCCAGTTACATTACTAAGTAGTATCTATAGATTCATAATATTAAGATGCTCTCTCTTATTTTCATTTTTGGGATTTAATTCTAGATCTGGGGATAAATTGTAGCTATTTAGATATTAAATTTCCTAGCCAGAAGGAAAAGGACAGATATAGAATAACTTGCCTCTCAGAGAGCCCTGCAATCTACTGAGAATATACCGTCTGCATGGCAGAGCCTTGCAAAGCTGTCTGATGCGTATTCAACATGCCAAAACCAGTAATAAAAATGTTTATCTTCCCGACCCTGAAAGAGCCCTTAACAGGCACATGATAGGGTCAAATGGAAATGTTACTGGCACCGCTGAGGGAAATCGATGAACACTGGGATGTCTAGTGATCTAGTGATTTGTGGGATATAAAAAAAAATAGTATGATATCAATATTCAAGGCAAGGCAAAACATGGATCAGGAGGTATTGTCAGTGGTGGAATCTACCCTAAGTGTGTGGGAGTCAGAGGTTAGGTAAGACAGGGAAGGGAGCAGTGTGCTAATAATAGTTGGAAATGATGATACTAGCCTAGAACCGAGCATTGAACATAGGCAAAGGAATATAACCTCTAAATGTATCTATTGTAATTCACAATGTGTAAGAGAAGGGGGAGAGAGAGAGAGAGAGAGAGAGAGAGAGAGAGAGAGAGAGCAAGGCCTGCCACAGAGGCAGGCTGGGGAGGGGGAGGGAATCGGGACATTGGTGGTGGGAAATGGGCACTGGTTGGTGGAGGGATGGGTGCTGGAACAGTGTATGACTGAAACCCAAACATGAACATCTTTGTAATTGTATATCTCACGGTAGTATAATAATTTTTTTAATAAATATTAAATTCCCATTTTTAACCCAGACATTTAAAAAAAGTGTGGTGAAAGAGACTTGAGGGTGAGAGAGAAGAATGGTGCACAGTGTTCCCACCCTTCAAATATCGGGGGAGGGACTGGAGAAATAATATAGTGAGTAGGGTGCTTGCTTAGCATGTGATCAACCATAGTTCACTGCCCATATGATTTTCCAAGTCCTGTCAGGAATGATCAGTTTGTGTAGAGCCAGGAGTAAGCCAAGGAAACCTCTGGGTTTGGCCCCCAAACAAAAAACAAACAACAACAAAATCACAGGAGGACCTGAAGAGATTACAGGGTAAAGGCATAGGCACCTTGCATGCTGCCAACTTAGGTTCAGCTCCTGGCACTTTAATGGTTCCCAAGCACCAGCAGTATGTGGTAAATCCCCTTCCTATAGGGAGGGGTAAAGCACATGCTTTGCATACAGGGGGCTAAGGTACAATTATCAGCATCTGCCTGGTCAATTTCCCCAAGCATGAGCCAGTAGTAGCTCTTGAACACTACCTTGTGTGACCCCCAATTTTTTTTTTGCTTTTTTTGGGTCACACCCGGCAATGCTCAGGGGTTTCTCCTATCTCTGCACTCAGGAATCACTCCTGGTGGTGCTCGGGAGACCATATGGGATGCCGGGGATCTAACCTGGGCCGGCATGGGCGGTAGCGTGCAAGGCAAACGCCCTACCCACTGGGCTATAACTCTGACCCCCCCACCCTAAAATTTAAAAAATAAAATAAAAACCTGGGGAGCTTAAGAGATACTGGCTTGAACTTATGAATTAATAAATGTTTAGGTTTTTTTTGTTAATAAAGTTAGCAAAGAATTTAAAAGAGAGCATTATGAAATTTTTAAAAGAAGAAAGGAGAACTAAAAGGCAGTAAGCTTTAATTTCTGATTTTATATATATAATATTTTAATTTTATATGTATATATTTTATATATACTAGTTGACTGTGTTTAAATTTAGCAAATCAAGAAGAGATGAACATAGAACTAAAATCAAAATTGTTAAAGCTGTTATGGTACTTGGAATGATGCATGAATTGAAGGTGCTATATCATTTTTATTCCATTCCCTAATAAGTGGATTTGTATTACCATGAAAATTTTGCTTTCATAATAAATAATAAGTTTAAAAGAGAATTTTTTTAAAAAAAATTCTCTCTGACTTGGTGATTCATTATTCATTCTCTGCCCCCACCCCGCTCCTCAGTGAAAGAATATCTGACTGTAGCTGGAGAAAATCCAAGAACTTGCTGTCAAAGCTGTTTGTAACTTCTGTAGTATTCTTAGAAAGTAGAGAACCTACACTAAAATCGTGAGAGTAAACACTGAACAAGAGCTTCCTGTCAAAGCTGTTTTCAATTTCTGTAGCATTAGTAGAAAGTAGAGAAACTGGATTACAGTTGTGGCAGAGAAAATGCTGAATAATAGAGTTCTAGAGTCCAAAGAGCTGATATGAACATTAAAAACAAATTCCTATAGACAGTTCTATTATTATATATATAATCTGCTCTTACTTGGTCAGTCACACAACTCCAAAAAATTAATTCTTAAATGAAAAGGTAAGGCAAGTATACCCAGTCAGCAGGCAAATGAATGTATCGAAATGATTCCAGGGTATACAGAGGTATAGTAACAAAGATAAGATACTATACTCAAGTTCTTGTTCCCACAAAAGAAATTTGAGTAAATTATACGTCAAAATATTTCTGCAAGTATTGACCAGAGAAATCTCTTAAAGGGCTGGAGTGCAGGGTTGGCATGCTGAATCCTTGGGTTCCATCCCTGGCCTCACATAGTCCTCTGAACACCATCAGGTGTGCCAAACCAAACCAAAGCAAATAAAACTTACACAAGTAGTATAATATTTTGAACTTCATAATTATGCAAAGATAATCATAATAAATAAGCATAGATAATATTTTGATATTATATGGTAAGCTGAATTTTTTTGCATATTATTATTTCATTTATTCTTCAAAAGAGGTTAGTTCTGTTATTATTCTCATTTGAGATGAACAAACGGAGTTACCAAGGGTTAAATAAATATTCAGAATTACACAGCTAGCAAGAAATTGAGTATAGCTTAGATTCCAAATTTGTCTAATTCCAAAGTCTTTGCATTTAGAAAATACATTTTTAAAATAATAACTATAGTATCAATATCCAGTGATTGTCATTCATTTAATTTAATGTACTGTATATTGCTAGCATGCTTTTTTAATTAAAGTAATTTTATTTAGGAAATTTGAAAGTAGAGAGAGAGAAAGGAACTGCCTAGAGTAAAAAAAATATATATATATATAATATACACTCCCAAGTTATGATTGACCAAATCCAAAATTTAATGCATCTCAATGTACATTTTTTAGAAGGGACAACCCTGCAGTGCTCAGGGATTGCTCGTGGCTCTGTGCTGCCCTCAGCAGTACGGACAGTACTTAGGAAATCATATGAGGTGGCAGAGATCAAACCTCCTGGGTCAGCTGCATACGAGGCCATTTCATTAAGCTCTGTATTATCTCCAGCCACTTTTATGAGGAATGCATAGACTACTATCAAGTTAGAGATCATACTATATACTATGTGTTATTTAGCAATTTATTTTTTCATTTAGAATAAATTATTATTTTATATAATCTGTATCATTTTGCAGTATTAGTTTTAGTATTTGCTTGGCATTAACTTATTCATTCATTTTTATAAGACACTGCTCTAGACAGGCTCCTAAGTGGAATATGCAGACAAAAAACCTGAACTCACAAATCTCCTGCATTTTAGTGGGCTTGGGAATAGCAATTAGTGTTGTAAAGTGAAGTGTACATCATATTAGAAGCTGATACATACTACATGAACTAAAAAATTAGCCTAATAAGAAGACTCAGGAGAATGAGTAGAGTGTTAAGGTGATTGAAATTTCCTTTGAGAATGATGTTTGAGGAAAACTCTGATGGAAGTAAAGAAATAATATAGGAAGATATCTAGAGAGAAAGCTCTTACAAAATTGAGATAATATCTCATATACTGTAAAACTCACTCATGAAGCACACAGTTTAGTTGTTTTTAGTATAGTTATCTAATTCTGTTACATTATCATCACCCAAAAAAAATCCAGCTGTTCTCATTTGCAGTCATTCACCATTACTTGCTCCCCAAATCCCTGGCAAACATTTTTCCTTCTGCATCTCTCTATTCTGAACCTTTTCTGAAATTGGAATGATATAATATGTGGATTCTCATGGGTCTTCTGGCTTCTTTCATCTAGAATAATTTCTATAAGTTTCATCTGGTCATAATATATAGCCATTCTTTACTTTTTTTGGCTAACTAACATTTTGTGTGTGGATATAGCACATTGAGTTTTTTTAATCCATCATTTGATAAATATTTGAGTTATTTCTACCTTTTAGTTACTATGAACGTGCAGCTTTAATTAATTTTCAAGTTTTGATAGGCTTCCCATCAAAACAGTTTGGGTTTATACCTAGTGGAGCTATTTAGCTTTTTGAGGAACATCTTGCTATTTTCCAAAGTGGCTATGCCAGGGAGGAGGCATTTTTAACAGGGAGTGCAAACTATACAATACAGGAGGAAGGACTCTGTGCCAGAATGAAGCAGATCAGCCATTATCAGAGATAATGTAGAGAGAGCTAGAGTATTACAGAGACCTTTAACCCATTGCAAAGATCCTGCTTTTATTCTAAGAGAAGTGTAAAGTCAATTGGAGCCATTTCTCTTAGAAATAAAGAAAATGACTATTTTATCATAATTATTATTATAACAATTTTGTTTTTTTTTGTTCAGGTGTTTGTTTGTTTTTAATGATTTATTCCAAACACTGTGATTTACAAAGTACAAACTTTTGCACAATACAGTTGCTGGAAAGATTCATCATTCAGCACCAATCCCACCACCATTGTGCTCCCACCACCACCAGAGACCCGCATTTCCCTCCCCCCCTCCATCCCCCTCCCGATGCTAAGTGATGCTCACTTAGCCAGCATCAATTATGTTGATCCTTACAGCTCATATAAGGGAACAGTAATGATAAGGTCATACTTTTTTTTCTTCTAGGCAGATGTGTGGGAGTCTGGCCAGTTTCTGTTCTTGGATTCACTTTCTGGGTTTCCAGAACACAGTGGTTTTCTACTGACAATCCCAGAACACACCACCATTACAGCTACTAACAACACTTACTTCACATTTATCTCAATGTCAGTTTGAGCTTTTCCTATTCATTCACTGAACAATCCATTCTATATTGGTTGTTGGAGCTAATTCTCTAAATACGGTCCATGAACCTGATATTAAACAAGTCACTGGAGATCCTCAAATCTCCATTGTGCCATTTGAGTCCACTGTATAGGAAATTACCGAGGTGGTACCCCAGACCACACCTGGTGCCCACACTCGTTTCTAGAAAATGTGATGGGATACCAGTTAGATGAATATACTAGGTTTTGAGATAATGCATGGGAGCAGAGAGGGTGCCCGCACCACGGGGAGTACATAGGACCGCCCCATGTACGGTCCCATCCAGTCACAGTTCCGGGTGAGTTCACCAGGCCTTGCCAGAGGGCATTGAGTTGGGGGAGGGTGCTGCCACAGCTTCATCTCCCCAGGAAACCTGGTGAATTCGATCACCCATTCATGAATACCTGAACTTGTAGACTATTCTGCCTGGTGTGGCTCTGCTGAGCTGTGAAGTCGGGACCTTGAAAGTGGCTGCAGTTGTGATGCATAAGGTTTTCCAGTCTCTGGGGGTCTGACAGGCAAGCATGGCGAAGCCCGGCCCTGCCCCCTTCCAGGACCCCTTATCAGCCTAGCACAGACAAAGCAATCAGCAGCTCAGCCTTGTGCCTCTCGCTGTTTCCCAGCAGGTCGCAGTTTATTATAACTATTTTGGTTTGGGTTACACATCTAGCAGTGCTCAGGGATTAATTCTGGCTTTATTTTTTAAAAGAATAAATATGGGGGCGGAGCGATAGTCCGGTGGGTAGGGCATTTGCCTTGCATGCAGCCGAACCGGGTTGATCCCCCGGCATCCCATATGGTCTCCCATGGAGTGCCAGGAGTGATTCCTGAGCACAGAGCCAGGAGAAACCCTAAGCATCGCTGGGTGTGACCCAAAAAAGCAAAAAAAAAAAAAAAAAAAAGAATAAATATGGCTGCAATTTGAAAGATAGACTATAGTAGAAGGGAAATTATGAGACCAGTGTTATGATTATTATAGTGAACCAAACAAGAAATCATAACTCAGACAAGAGTGTAAAAAGTGACCCATAGGAGAATATGATTCAGTCCACAAAGGAAAATGAAAAGGACAGATAATTCATTTATGGTAACTGGTGGAGAGATTGAGTCTCCAAATGCTGATACAAGTAATAGGGACATGGAATGGTAGGAGTTGTTTTGATTGATTGATTGATTGATCTATTTATTTATTGAATCTCTGTGAGATACATGAGAATCAGGGAACATTGGTGGTGTAAATGTGCTCTAGTGAAGGGATGGGTACTGGAACACTGTATAACTGAAACCTAATTTTGTAATTGTATATCTCATGGTGGTATAATAAAATGAAAAAAAACTCATGATTGGGTTTCAGTCATACAGTGTTCCAAAACCCATCCCTCCACCAGTGTGTTTTTTTCTACAACCAATGTCCCCAGTATCCATCCCACCACCCCGCCCCTCCAGCTTGTCTCTGTGGCAGGCACTTGTCTCTCTCTCTCTCCTCTCTCTCTCTCTTTCTCTCTTTCTCTCCCTTTCTCTCTGCAATCCACCCTACCTTTTGGTTGGAGTTTTTAGAAATTCTCTTTGGATTGCTTCACTTTTCTTCATGGAGTTGGAAGCAAGATCTTTAAGTAAGAATGAGATTTGGAGGCAGGTGTTGTACGTGTGAGATTGAAATTCTTGTCAAAGGATGTGCAAAAGAATGGAGGAGTGCTTGTGGGGCAGCATTTAGTGTTCACAGAGTCTCGTAATCATTTCCATTGAGTGCAATGGTGGCTTCCTCCAACTGGATGCAGGCCTGCAGTTGGCAAAGAACCGGATCATAATTTTAACAAAAGAATATACAAGGAGAGAGAGATAAGTTGTGGGTACAAATCTATGCAACTACAGATTATAATGATGGACCAGACGAAAGAGGGCAGGCTCTGAGGTAGTCTAAAAATGTTTGGATTCCCAAAGAGAATGAACTGGGAGGAGGGGGGAGATGCTTAGAAAGTAGTACTATTACTACAGCATTCTGTTCTAGGGATGCAGGCAGTTTGGACCAGCCACAAAAACTTCTAAGACAAACTGTAATAAGATATAAATAAAACAAAGGATCACAGTGGCTAGAGAGATAGTACTGTGCTTAGGGTGCTTGACTTGCATGTGGCAGACCCAGGTTCCATCCCCAGCACCTGCTATGGTCCCGGAACCCTGAGAGGAGTAATTCCTTAGCACTATTGGGCATAACCCAAGAAACAAAACAAACCAAAAAAAGATATAGACTACAGAATGGCAATACTGGAAGCTGCTCCTGGCACAATGCTCACACAGTGGTACTCTCTGTGGAGCTCAGGGAGACCACACAGTCCCAAGGGATAGAACAGAGGACTCCCACATGTGCTCTAACCTTTGAACCATCTCCCCAATCCTAGAGGATTTTCTTTTTGCAATAATTCTAGTCCCCTGTCTAGACTGCAAAGATAAAAGAAATTAAGTACATAAACATGTACCTCTGTCTTTCTAGGGCTGTTTCTATAAGGAATGTAAACTACCACTTCTCTCTAGAATACATTGTCTATTTCCTATTCCATTAGAACCACTATAAATGTTGCTTGGGAATGCAGCAAACATTGTGGTGTCCCCATATTTTTCCTGGTTGGAAATGACCTGTGTTACACTCTTCAATGGTGAAACAGTTTAAGTGGATAATTAAATACTTTAGGGAGGATTAATTTGAGATTTCACATTTTATTAGTTGACTAGTGCCTTGTTTCCTGAACATATGTATATAAAGGAGTTCCCATTAAGGATCAAATGCATTTATAACTGTGTTTGGCTCCTAAGCTTCTCTTTTTCAAGGTATTTCCTCCACTGGAATTTCCATTTAATAAAGCTGAAATTCTAACCAAAAGAAAGAATTTCTTTTTGTTAGTATCACAAGCTTTGTTGATCAGCAAAGAATATTTTCCTTCACCATGGGAAACAAACTCTCTTTCCTTTCTACATGCCCATTGTTCACTTTTTCACCTCCACACCATAAAGCAACAAAGACACACATCGTCAAAACCCATAGGACAAATGCTAGCTAACCCAGAAGCCTGCCTTCAATATGACACTTTTTGCAGCCTGTTCCTGCCAGCCACAGATATTTAAATTATCCTTTGTTAAAAGATAAACCTAGTATATTAAAATTCTTAAGATTTAATTTTAATAAAAATCTATTGAAATGAGGCAGTACCTAGTCAGATGTATTTATGAATCACCAACAAAATATGAGGGAAGAACTATTTATAGTGAAAAGGCCAGGGAGAAGCAAGGAAATTATCTTGTTGGCTATAGTGTCAATATTGCCTTATTTGGAAATGCCTAGTTGGTTGGTTGTCTTTGAATTTTGACTTCTTAATCTTGAGGTATTGGGTATTGAGCTGCTTGTGTAGACTGCTAAGTTATAGGGACTATATCTTGGCTTACACCCTCTTGGTTTAATTAATGTAGCACTATCTATCTACCATCACAGTAACACAGTATGTGGAGGTTCACCATAAGTGTTAATTCTCTGCTTCCTATGTCTTCCAGTTATTTGTTCTCTCCTGTGCTCTTTCATTCAATGTATTGTTTCTCAAAAAAAGCCTGGAGAAACTGTGTTTCTCAAGGGCAATGGGTTTTCTATCTCTTTGATTTTGCATGAGCTCTAGTCTGGTGCACACCTTGAATGCTCAATAGAATGTTTTCTTTAAAAAGGAGAAACTGGATGGACCCATTGAAGATAGCCAACATGTCTGGCAGTAACATTCCATGATTGGAGTAGGAAAGACTCTCACTAGTGGGAATTCAAGTGGACAGTTCTCGGCTCAGCATTGATTGATTAAAGTCCAAGTCATATATTGTTTCGCCATCCACCAGATGATTTTTGATGAGTGAGAAACATGGTAGGAAAATGCGATTAAGCCAAGAAATGAGTCCCTAAAGATCAATGGTGTGTTCTCTGACCAGATACACACTTATACTTTTTAGGGTCTCTTTTCTCACACTCCTCTGTTCTGCCACAAACTCCCACACATGCTCCTAAATTCCACTGAGAAGTGGTCTCCTAATAGCTATGATAGCACTGATGACATAACCAGGCTTCTCGTGGAACAAGATGCTCTTTCTTCTTCTTTTTTACTCCCTCACATTCCTCAGTGGAATCGAGGATTTGAGGTTCTTTTTTAGCCACTTTTATCAGGAGGAAAAGAAAGCAGGAGGGAATTGAAGGAGCCCTGATATTCTGCAACAACTTCTGTAAAGAATGGACTTTTAAAGACATAATTGTTGAAGATTAATTTCTTTGTCAATAAATGTCAGCTACTAATCTAGTCAATCACATATTCTCAGGAGTGAGCCCTCTGCAGACTGGAGAAATGAAATCATTGTGTGGTGTGGTGCTTGTTTTTCTCTCCCCAGTGCTGACCAGGCATCTGCAATTACTTGTCATTTTTTAAGTTGTGAAAGAAAAAGAAGTATCAAGCGATGTTTGCAATTCCAAAGGACAAATTTAATATGTTTGACATATGTTGAAAATCACTTGATCACTTGACATCCCATTATTCGTCGATTTGCTCAAGCCGGCGCCAGTAATATTTCCATTTGATCCTGTCATGTGCCAGTGTAGCCCAATGGCATCTGGTTGCTTCAGGAATACAAAGAGCCTCAAACCGTTGCTTCAGGGTCTTGACAAAGAAGTCTGACCATCTTGTAGGTGGGTGGCCACATGATCTTTTGACATCCCGTGGGATCCAGTCAGTAACAGCTCTAGTCCATTGGTCGTCTCCAATTTGCATTACATGTCTAGCCCATCTGATTTTCAATGCCTTGGCAAATGAGACACGTCCCTGACTCTGGTACAGTGACGGAGGTCGGAGCTCCGATTCCTTCTTTCACTTGAGTGAGGCATGATATTCCAAGCATAGCTCTTTCGATTCCTCTCTGGGAGACCCGAATAGCATCTCATCCTGCTTTCATAGGACCCAGGTCTCTGAGGTGTATGTTAATGCAGGGAGAACAGTGGAGTTGAAGAGATGTGCCCAGAGCCGGAGGTTCTTTGTCTTTTTTAGCTATTTCTTCGATGCCTTTGAAGGCATTCCATGCCGCTCTCTTCCTCCTGCGCAGCTCAGGTTTTAGGTCGTTCATCATGTTGACTTCTCGACCTAAATACACATAACTGCTGCATTCAGAGATGTCTGTTCCATTGAGAGTGAATGGGGCCTCTGGAACTAGTTCATTCTTCATGAACATAGTTTTGCTGAGATTCAGCTGTAGACCTATCTTTCCACATTCTCTGTCAAAGTCAGCCAGCATTTGTGCTGCTTGGCTAATGTTTGGTGTTATTAGAACGATGTCATCAGCGAAGCCGAGGTGGTTTAGTTGCCTACCATCTATCTTCACTCCCATTCCTTCCCATTCTAATTGTCGCATAATGTTCTCAAGGGTGGCACTGAAGAGTTTTGGTGCAATGGTATCACACTGCCAAACCCCCTCTTTTGACATTGCTGATCACTTCTTTGTAGAATGGTGAGATCCTGGTGGTGAATCCGTAATACAGCTCACGAAGGATCTTGATATATTGGGTTTGAACACCCTGTTTGGCTAGGGCTTCAATGACCGCTTCAGTCTCCACAGAATCAAAGGCTTTCTTTAAATCAATGAACGTGAGACAGAGTGGCATCCTGACCTCCCTACAAACTTCAATGAGCTTGGTTACCATATGGATATGGTCGATTGTGCTGAATCCTTTTAAAATGTTGAAAATAAATTATTTTAAATCTAGTCACATATGGAATTATCTTTCAGTGATCACCAAACCAAATGTCAGCCTCACCACTCCTTCATGTGCAAAGCTATTGGGCAGCAACTTGCTTTGGATGACTTTAGTTACTGAGTTTGACTCTCTCTCAGAACTAGGCTTAGTGAAAACCGTAAATTGATAGTCTTTAATCCCTATTTCCTCCTTACACACCACCACTGAAGCCTCAGAAGATACCCTCTTATCTGGCCATTGTCTTTAGCATCCATTCATGGACTATTAATTTTCTAGCCCTGAATGCTAGAAAGAACATCATCTTAAAATTTTTATTCTTGGTTCTCAATATTACAGCAGTATCAATTTTTTCAACTATTTTTAGTGGCCATGCCCAGCAGAATTCAGGGCTTATGGGAACATTCCCATTCTTGGCCTAGTGGTGTAAGTCTAATGATACTCAGGTCCAGTGATGTAAGGTGACATCAAATTTTACTGAAAGCTAAAAAAAGTCTTGAAAACCCAAAGGAATAAAAACCTGAGACATTTCCAGCTCCTGAGGTAGGGAAGGCTAAGCTCGATCCTGGGGCTGAAGAGTCGGTACAGGAGATAAAGTGGTTGTCTTGCCATGGCCGACTAAACTTCTATCCCAGGAACCCCTTATAGTCTCCAGAGCCCCACTTGGGTGTGATTCCTGAGTGCAGAGCCAGGGAGTAAGCTCCTGAGCACCACCAGGTGTGGCACCAGAGCAGGAAACAAGCAAAAAAAAAAAAAAAACCTTTAGCAAAACTAAATTGGCCCTACTGTCTCATCCTCCCTCTCCAATGCTCTCCAGAAATTTCCTGCCCAAGCAGACTTCCACAGGACCCTCAGAATCAATTTTACATGACCACCCTGTTCACACATATTCAAATTAAAATTTACCTTATAGTACTTATTGGTTTGAGTCCATGTGATTGTACCATTTTCCAGAAGTACTTCTCAAGACTCACTAAATTAATTTTGCAACTTTACTAATGGTTCACTAACTAGAGTCCAAAAAAAAAAAAACCATACAATTCTGTGCAAGATCAGCACAAGAGTAATATTTTAAGGTGGGAAGGGGAAGAAATATAAAGTCTTTCCTTAATAAAATATAAGCATCCGCTCTGTGGTTGGTTGATCTGTGCCTGCAGATCCAGGCTCCTGCTCTGCATTTACCTGCAGCTTCACAAGCACCCCAGGAGGCCTGAGTACTATAATTATCCTCTTTGTACAGAGGAAGCTCAGCTTGCCATGTAAGAAGCTTGCCTGAGGTCACCAGGTATAGATCCAGAATTCAAATGCCTCTCTGGGCTGACTGTACCCTGATACCTTTACCTCGCCTGCTCAAAGCTCAGAAGTATTTCACCTTCAGGGTGAGTTGCATCTGCAGCTTCATTCTGCTCCTCTTTCACACTTTGCATTCCTTCTGTACCTCTGTCACTCTGAATCTATGAACGTGTTGATACAAAATGTGCATATCTCTGCACATGTTGTCTGAACCTATGCACATGGAGATTGCTTCTGACTTTCCTTTGCCTGGCTATCATTGACAAGTTTTTCAGCTTTAGCCTCACTGCTTTGAGGTCATCTTCTCTTAATGCCTCTGCTTACCTCCCAAAACAAACTTACGTGCCTCCCATTATGTTTCCAGACTACTGGGTAATTTATTTATCGTGTACTAGTAAAATGTTGAATGATGTACTAGTTTATCATGTACTAGTAAAATGTTGAACTAGCTCTCTGAGGAAACTGGGATGGGAATGATTTGTACCATTTTCCTCTTCCCATGGTGTAAAACTTGCACTATTGCCAATTTCTAGCCAATAAGGTTTCATTGATCATGGAGATGGAAATAAATCAACAAAAGGGACAAGCTAACTTCAGCACATCATTGTTATGTGCTGAACCACACCGTGGTTTAAAAAGTTGTTCACACTGTTGCTATATGCATTCAGTGTTCCAACACCAATCCCACAGCCATGTGTGAACTTCCCTGCACCTTTGTTCCTAGTTTCTCACCCACCGCCCACAACTCCCTCCATGGCAAGCACAAAATAATTTATTTTATATTCCTTGTTACAACATAACTGTAAGTGAAATTATTTTTCAAAAAAAAAGCTTAATGAAAGAAAGTTTGTGAAAATTCTTTTTATCTCTTAAAGGAGTTATTAAACTCACTTAGGATTTACCGAACTGTTTGTTGCTACTTGAAACTTCTGTGTTACTGTTTTTCTTATTGAGCTTAGTTGACAAAGTTTTATGCTACTTTGTCATCTGATTTGCTTGTGCTCCTACCAGGCTGTCAGTATTATGGAATTTGGAGGTATTGTGTTGCCGTGTATGTGGCTAAATGCTCCAGGATCACCAGAATCTGTAGAAATGAGACAATTCTTGGCCCACACCCTCCTGAGAGGGCCCAGAGTTTTTCAGCGTGAAGACAAGTGTACCCATGAATTTCATTGGCTTGGTATCTTTTCTGAAATTAGTTGTGAAGGTGTGAAGTTTGGCCAGTTTTTATATTGCCAATGTGGGATGTGAGTGTGGCTTCTGGGGATTCTGGTAGCAGGTGGAGGAAGACTGCCCTCCCCACTCCCCAGTTTGAGAAACACCAGTTTTCAGTCCAAAAGCTAGTGTACCTGGGAGTTTCATTGACTTGGTGCCTCGAAATGGGACCATTTATATGGTGGTGGCTATTGGGTGTGAGTGTGGCTGCCAGCGCAAGAAATCAGCCTGTCCCCGCTTCTGAAGGAGTACCAGAGTTTTCAGCCCAAAGATTGGTGTATCCGTGAGTTCCTTTGGCTTAGCTTGTCATCTCTTTGGAGAATAGCTGGCAGCGGCTGTGGTATATGGGTCATACTGACATTTGATCCTTTTATAGAAATGTGGTTTGGGTTTGGTTTGGTTTGTTTGTTTTTTTTATTTTTGCACCACACCCAGCAGTGCTTAGGACTTACTCCTAACTCTTTGCTCAGGATCACTGCTGGTAGGGCTTAGAGGAACGTATGTGGAAGAGAGATCAAGCCCAGGTCAGCTGCAGGCAAGGTAAGTGTCTTACCCACAGTGATATCTCCCTTTCCCACTTTTTTTTTTTGCTTTTTTGGGTCACAACCAGTGATGCTCAGGGGTTACTCCTGGCTCTGCACTCAGGAATTACTCCTGGCACTGCATAGCCATATGGGATGCCGGGGATCAAACCTGGGTTGGCCGTATGCAAGGCAAATGCCCTACCTGTTGGACTATCATTCTGGCCCCCTTTCCCACATTTTTACAAAAAATAATGATAATAATAAGACTAGGAGTAATTTAGTAGATGAAAAAGTCATGTCTTCCAAAGATAAAATGATTAAATGATTTTATTTAAATCATTAAATAAAATGATTAACAAAAGGTCACACACTTCACTCTCAATTAGACTCGGGTTCCCGGGAGTTCTTAGCACAACTTTCCTATTCTATTTAGGGTGATTTCTCAGATCCAAACACCACTCAAAGGGTGAAAACAGATACTCAGACACATGCAGGATTGGACTAAGGCAGGTAATGGCACAGAGAAAGGCCAACCAGGTATGTTGTACATGAGGACCAGCACCTGTATCACTGTGTTTTGGGAAAGGAAGCCCCTGTGAAGGGCAGAGCCTTTAGTAGCAAGATCCCATAGTATTGGGAGGTAACAGTGAGAGGTAAAGAGTAAGATTACTTTAGAAATCTGATTCACAAAAGTCAAATCTTGTTCCATCACTTGACTGTATAACATTATTCCTGGGCTTGTAACCTCTTTTGCCATCATTTGCTACTTCTACTAATAATATTTTTTAAATAGACACCACCTGGAGGAGAATTATGAGGGTTGAATGAGATATGATTCAGTGTTTAGAGCAGTGCTTGTCACATTCTTTTTGTATCTACTTTTTAAAGTTTTTGGACCACACAATAATAGAATAACTTTAGCTGGCTCCTGGCTCTGCACTCAGGGATCACTCCTGGCAGAGCTTAGGGGGACCATTTTCATTGCCAAGGATTGAACTCAGGTAGGCCACAGGCAAGGCAAGCACTTTACCACCTGTAGTATTTCTCCAACCCATATTTTTTGTACCTTTAAGTACCTTCTCTTCTTCTCAGATATTTTTTATAAGACACTAGGGTAAGTTTAGTATTCTTTGTTCTTCATGAGAAAAAAATCCTAGGAGTAGACCTTGTAAATAGTGATCCACTGTTAGTGCTCACTGGCATTGTAAATATAATTGCCGTACAGCATTTAAGCCCAGAAATATTTTAAATTTTCTGAGGAAGATTCAAAACATGTAAAATTTTAGTCCTGAGATCATCAGAGCTGAAATGAAACAGGTAAACTTTGAACTTTCACAGAAAGCTCTGATGATTATTTTCTTTCTCTGTATAAATTTGCCAGTGATTTGTATGTCCTAACACATGCTTCAAAAAGTAAAGTTATAAGTAAAATAGTCATTAAACTCCATCTGATATCAATGACTTATCTTCTACCATTTTCATACCATTTCTACTGCATAGTAATTTTTTCTTATTTGCATGTCTCTGTCGGTAGTTACTGCTCTTGATGGAGATTCCTTTAGAGTGGAATTATTTACTTTACAAGGCAAGAGAATGACTATTACCTTTTTTTTAACTGAGCTAACTAGCTGAAAAACTAGCTGTAACACATGTATCTGTAAAATTATGTATCAGTTTTAGAAGTGAAGGTTTTGTTGGAGGTGGCAGGGAATTGGTGCCACACCAGGCATTGCTTAGGGTTTATTTCTGGCTCTGCTCTGAGGAATTACTCCTGGCAATGCTCAGGGGCCATATGGGATCCAGGGATCAAACCTAGGTTAGTTGTGTGCAAGGCAAGCGCCATCCTACTGTGCTACCTCTCCAGCCCTAGAAGTAAAATTTTAGGCAGTTTTAACCAGGCCCGTTTGCTTAGTACTATCTCTGATTACTTTTATGCAACAGTGGCAGAATGGAGGGGTTGTGATACCGTTTGTTTTGAGCAAAGACTAAAATATTTGCTGTTTACACTTCGACAGAAAAGGTTTGCTGATTCCTGGCCTAGTAGACCTCTAAAAAGTTAAGGCTTCATCATGTAGGCTACAGTGGCCATCCTGAGGCTTTCAGGCTTTTGAGTGCATAATAAACCACATAGAAAAAGACTGGGATGAACCTAGAGCCACGGCGGAGCCTGGCAAGCTAGCCGTGGTGTATTTAATATGCCAAAAACAGTAACAATAATGGACCTCATTCCCAACAAATGGAGACATTACTGGCACCCGTTTGAGCAAATTGATGAACGATGGGAAGACAAGTGACAAGTGAATAAACCACATGGGGCATAGTAGGAACTGTTGTAATGCCATTGAGGTGGGTGAGGAGTGGCTTTTCTTTTTGTTTGTTTTAATTATGATGTGATTAAAAGCAATTTAAAATACTCACGAGGGCTACATTTCAGACTCTAAAATAACTGTTATGAAATTCTGAAGATAGATTTGAGTAGGATACTAGGCAGGAAGACCACAACCTTGAGTCTTAGGTTGCACAACATTTCTGTAAACCAGCAATAATAGCTGATGAAACTGCATCGGCTGTTCAGATTAGCTGAGATGATCTGTTTAGTTATTATTAAAAGATACTCTCCTGTGTGCTTCTACCTCCCAGGACTTGACTCTTGTTTCCTTTGAAGACCTCTTCCATGGGCTAATGGAAGCTGTAGTCACAGTGGGGTTTGATTGATGACTGGTAGTTTTACCAGAAGAGACTTCCATGCCATGTTCACCAGTGGCCAGTCATATGCTTTCTTGGGGTCAGGGTCCAACTGCAAATAGTGACTACCAGAATCTTATTTTAATGCTGTCCTAGGCTTAGATGTAAATCAGGCCTGCTTTATTCAGCGTCTACTCCACGGGATACCATTATCACATATAACACATGCTTCAGCTTATGTTTTGAAAACCCAAGCACAATTCTAAAAAGCTGTTTCTAACAAGTGTGAATTTTCCCACCTTACTGGGTTTTTTTCTATTTATTTTACCTCTTCTTTGAGTGGATGGTGTCAAGATTTTTTCTCCAAAGTTTATAGAGGCAACAACTTTTTAAAAAATGACTCTGAACTTCTAATCTTACCTGCAGTATCATAAAGTTTTTCAAATGCAGCTCAGAATAAAAATGATTTAAGAACTCAGAGATTGTTTTTTTAACTTTTATGTTTTGTTTTAACATATTCAGTTCAGGATCTCTCCCTTTCCAAAATAGTGATTTTTCTTTTTGTTTCAGTTTTGGTTTGGGGCTCACACCCAATGGCACTCAAGAGGTAATCCTGGCTCTAGTGCCCAGGAGTAACTCCTGGTGGTCTTCAGGGAGCTATATGTAATGTCACGACTTGAAACCAGGTTTGGCTTAGTACAAGGCAAGTGCCTGAACAGTCTCTCCTACCCACAAGTTCTCTACAAAATTCAGAGACTATGTTTTTTTTAAATTTTTTATTTTTACAATTACAAAGATATACAATTAAAAAAGTTCATATTTGGGTTTTGGTCATACAGTGTTCCAGCACCCATCCCGCCACCAGTGCCCATCTCCCACCACCAACGCTCCCCGGTTCCCTCCCCCTCCCCCAGCCCTCCTCCATGGCAGGTTCTTTATTTCTTTCCATTTCTCTCTCTTTCTCTTTTCCTTTCCCTCCAGACGATGGATTACAGAAAATACATTAAAGGGTTGTCATGTGTATCTTTTTGCCTCTATTTAATGCTCAGTTCTAGGTTGGTATTAGTACCCTCGACAATTGTTAGCACACTGTTCCATTTTCTGTCTTACCTAGCCTCAGAGACTATGTTTTGTGTTGTGTTGTGTTGTGTTTTGTTTTGTTTTGTTCTGTTCTGTTTTGTTTGGAGGCCACGCTCAAATGTACTCAGATCTTACTCCTAGCTCTATGCTCAGGGATTATTACTGGTAGCACTTGAAGTACTAAATATGGTGCCAGAGATAAAACTGACTCAGTTAACCACAGAGAGGGTAATCACCTTAACTTCTGTACTATTTCTCTGGCCCTAGAGCCTACCTTTTCTGAACCAAGTAAATAAAAATACACTAATGGAATTTTTACATAAATAATATTTTTAAATTAGTTTCTTTATCTCTTCAAATGATAACTCAAGACTCAATAGTTTATGCCTTCCTTTGAAGGGAATCTTTTAATTTTTTAGTTTTTTTTTTCATATTGGTGGACCTTTTTCTTGGAGGGGATGGGGGTCCTAAGCAGTATTCAGGACTTCTGAGGCTCAACCCCTACCCCATCAACTCTTGATTAGCTAGTCAGAGGTTTAATAAAAGAGCTAGTGGATGCTACGCTGCTCAGGCTCTGAAGTGCTGGAGATGCTCAGGTAACCCCAGCCATACTGGGAGCCTCCAGGCTGCACCTAGCTACCATGTGCTACTGGGCGTCACATGCTAGGCCTGTGCCATCTCCTGGTCCCAATGAATTTGCAAGTCTTATATTTTCCTTTGCTTATAGTAGCATTTATTAATTTTTGAAAATCAAAGCTTCTACTGCCCATGTAAATCTTTAAAAATAATAAAAACCATTAACCAAATAAATAATACATAGTTACACTATAGTTGGAATGGTTATCGATCATTAAAAAAACTGTCAATATTTAGCACAAAAGATTATTTTAATTGGGTTTCTGCCAAAGTTTGGGAGAAAATAAGATAAAGCATGGTCTACTACTAGGTAAGACTGACTCTCTGAACTTTTCAAATTTATTTGTAGTTTCCATTTTCAACTTTTTTACCTGTTAAAATTTTTTTGTAACCCATAAATCAATACTTGCAGTGCTATGAGGGAATATGCAGATATGCACACAGTGATGAAAACTTGGAGTCACCAGAAAACTTTCCCAGCCAAGGTCATGCAAGCACTCTGCCTTCTTGTTTCAGTTTTCATACTATAAAGTAACTTTTTCATAGTCTACTTTTATGATCTTGTTGATAATTTTGCTTTTAAAAATGGCCACACACCAGAGATATAGTACAGGGGATAAGCTGCTTACCTTGCATGCTGCTGATCCAGATTTGACCTCAGAGCACAGAGCCAGGAGTAAGCCCCAGGCACCACCTTATGCGTCATGCTGCCCCCAAAAAAACATGGCCCTAAACTTAGTTAATAAAAATAATATGTAATATGGAGGGACATGGGTTCAGTTCCTGGTGACTCAAATCTGTATGTCAAATGGGCTACCTTTAAACAGAAACACCCAAAAACCAAGATTATATATTCACCAAAACATGGTGGTGGGAGACACATAGGAACCCTGTATTTCTGTTTATAAACAGTGGTGAAAGAACATAAATAACAGGAATCAACTGCTTTTTGGATTTTCTTTCTTTTCAAATCTTATATTTGGAATGTGAATACATTTAATCCACAATACACTTTTCACAGTTAAAATCACAACTATTTTTTATAACTCTGACAATTATTTCCAGAGTGCTAATAGGAATTTCTTTTAGCCTGTCCAAGATAATTACAGCTCTCTATTTTTCCCTACACTTTATTTTTTGCAACAAAATATTTATTATTATTTATTTTTTATTTTTATTTTTTAAGTATTTTATTATACCACCGTAAGATACAATCACAAAGATACACAATTATAAAGTTCATACCTGGGTTTTGGTCATACAGTGTTCCAGCACCCATCCCTCCACCAGCGCCCATCTCCCACCACCAACGTCCCCGGTTCCCTCCCCCATCCCCCAGCCTGCCTCCATGGCAGGTTCTATATTTCTTTCCCTTTCTATCTCTCTTTCTCTTTTCCTTCCCTTCCAGATTGTGGGTTACAGAACATACAATAAGGGCTGTCATATGTATCTTTTTGCCTGTATTTAATGCTCAGTTCTAGGTTGGTATTACTACGCTCGACAATTTTTAGCACACTGTTCCATTTTCTGTCTTACCTAGCCTCTGACTCCCACACATTTGTGATAATTTCTACTATTGACAAGACCTCCTGATACATGTTTCACTTGATCTTGGATATTGGTATCATAATATGTACATATATATTTATGTCAAGCAAATAAATGCAGTCATTCTATAGCTGTCTCCCTCCTTCTGGCTAATTTCACTCAACATGATCTTCTCCATGTCCATCCATTTATAGGCAAATATTATAATTTCATTTTTCCTAACAGCTGCATAGTATTCCATTGTGTAGATGACCAAAGCTTCTTTATCCAGTCATTGATTCTCGGGCACTCTGATTGTTTTCAGATTCTGGCTATTGTGAATAATGCTGCTATGAACATAAAAGTAGGGATGGTGTTTCCACTGCGTATTTTTGGTTTCCCA
Source organism: Cryptotis parvus (assembly GCA_021461705.1). Classification (NCBI taxonomy): domain Eukaryota; kingdom Metazoa; phylum Chordata; class Mammalia; order Eulipotyphla; family Soricidae; genus Cryptotis; species Cryptotis parvus. The sequence continues at coordinate 27,712 of JAJIBD010009854.1, forward strand.
GAGTATATTCCCAGGAGTGGTATGGATGAGTCAAATGGGAGTTCAATTTCTAGTCTTTGGAGGAATGTCCATATTGTTTTCTAGAAAGGCTGTACCAGCCAGAATTCCCACCAAAAATGGATGAGTGTCCCCTTTTCCCCACATCCACGCCAGCACTTGTTGTTCTTGCTCTTTTGGATATGTGCCAGTCTCTGTGGTGTAAAATGATATCTCATTGTTGTTTTGATTTGCATCTCTCTGATGATTAGTGATGATGAGCATTTTTTTCATATGTTTTTGGCCATTCAAATTTCTTCCTTGTTGAAGTTTCTGTTCATTTCTTCTCCCCATTTTGATGGGGTTCTTTGTTTTCTTCTTGTAAAGTTCTACTAGTGCCTGATATATCCTGGATATTTACCCCTTAGCAGATGGGTATTGGTTGGGTAAATATTCTTTCCCATTCTGTAGACTGTCTTTATATCTTAGTCACTGTTTCTTCTGAGGTGCAGAAGCTTTTTAGTTTCATGTAGTCCCATATGTTTATCTTTTCTTCTAGTTGCTTTGTTAGTGATGTTTCACCTTTGAAGATGCCTTTAGATTCAATGTCATGGAGGGTTTTTCCTATATTTTCTTCAATGTACTTTATGGATTCAAGTCTGATATTGAGGTCTTTAATCCATTTTGATGTGATTTTTGTGCATGGTGTTAGACAGAGGTCCAAATTCATTTTTTTACATGGCGCTGCCCAGTTTTCCCAACACCACTTGTTGAAGAGGTTTTCCTTACTCCATTTTGGACTATTTGCACCTTTATCAAAGATTAAATGATCATGTGTTTGAGGTTTGGTGTCAGGATACTCAGTTCTATTCCATAGGTTCACGGTCTGTTTTTATTCCAATACCATGCTGTTTTAATTACTACTGCCTTGTAGTGCAGTTTGAAGTTGGGAAAGGTAATGCCTCCCATCTTCTTTTCCCCGAGGATTGCTTTAGCTATCCTTGGGGGTTTATTGTTCCATACAAATTTCAGAAGTGTTTGATCAATTTCTTTGAAGAATGTCATGTGTATCCTTTTAGGGCCTGCATTGAATCTGTACAGAGCTCTAGGGAGTATTACCATTTTGACAATGTTGATTCTCCTCATCCATGAGCAGGGAATATGTTTCCATTTCCTCATGTCCTCTTTTATCTCTTGGAGCAGTGTCTTACAGCTTTCTTTGTACAGGTCCTTTACACACTTGGTTAAGTTGATGCTCAGGAATTACTTTTGGCAGTGCTTGGGGACCACATGAGATGACTGGAATTGAACCGCGGGTCGGCCGTGTGCAAGGCAACGCCTTACCCACTGTGTTATGGCTCCAGCCCCGGTTTTTTCAAATACTATACAGTGCTCTAAAGAAATCAGCCTGAAGCTTGCTCACCAACCACCAGTTGCTTCAAGAAGGAGGAGGAGTTAGAAGTAAATGAAGATTTGATAAGTACCCAAGGGAGAGTGAGTGAGAGTTGCCATCACAGCCTCTCCTGAAACATTTACATCCTGGTCAGAGTCCTATCATCCTTTTAAATAAGAAGGAAAGGATCTGACAGGGGCAATGGGAGCTACATGGTCATATGTATGAAACAAATTCTATGTCAGGAAAGCATACCCAAGGCATTGGGTTTGTTGGTGAATAGTGATCAGCCCAGCGTAAGCTTATGTCGTTGCAGAATCAGGTGCTGACTGCTCTAATAATGCTCACATATGCTATTATTGCACAGTATTCAAAAAGGGGAACCTCTGGAAACCTTTTATAAGATTTTCTAAGAAAAATAAAACCATTTTCAATTTTAGTGACTAATCTATCCACAGAAATCACTTTTATTCAATGAGAATATAATTTTAGATTTCCTCCCTGAGTCCCCAAAATACCTGATTTTAATAACAAATACAATTATTGTGTTGCTTTTCTTGTTGTTTATAAGAAATAAGGAAAATTATTTATTTTGGTTTCTAAAAAATGGAAATAATTCTTACATTTTCTTCATTGTAATGCATGTGTGAAGTTACCTCTCTCAAACCAGATTCTAATTTTTGGCAATTCACTAGGACAGTTCAGAGAACTTTTCTTGCCTACAGTTCTAAATAGCTATGGAAAAAAATTTGAATCATCACACAAGATGGAAAACAGTTGTGATGTCTAGAAAAATGATGACTCACAAGATTTGAAGAGAAATTTCATCTATAGCCTGGGATGTTGGGAGTATTGGGGGGGAAAAATGATTCATCATTAAGGGTTTTGGGTATTTATTTGCCCTAAATATTAATTCCTAGCTTTAAAAAAAACTATAAAATCCTATCAACAAAGTTGATAATTATGTTCATTGAATCATCAAATGTCACTGATATCACTGCCCCAATATGTTATAAAGTCTAATTATGATATCCTTCAACCGTTACACACTGTCTTGCTTCAAGCTTTAATAGTGCCAAAAAAATTTTTCTGTTTCAAAATTTGAGTCTTATCAAAGGAACATGTACTTTCTGTGTAAGCATTCTATCCTGTTCAGTGTAGTTAGGAAACTCAGGATTTTGCTTTTAATGAGTGTTCGTCCATATCTGAGAAATCACTGTCTTTGTTAACTCACTTTCAGGGAATAAAGATTTTATACTTCTTTTATTTCTCTTACCCTAGTCTCCCTTAATACCCCGCTTTCATCCTAACCAGAATTACTCATGGTACCCTGAATCATCTATGCATCTAGTTGATACTAAATACTAATAGGGATAACTAGGCACTGAAATTGGGGTCAGAAATGTAGTAACATGCTTTTCCACTAACTTCAGGGTATTGAGAAAATCATAAAATCTCCTTTACTTGTAATGAAACAGATGTGAAAATAACTCACACCCTGCAATGCTGGGAACTATTCCCAGGCAGTGCTTGGGGACCACTCCCAGCAGTGCTGGAAGTCAAATATGTAGTGTTGTGTTTGAACCCAGAGCCTCCAGCATGCAGAACACGCACTCAGCTTTTTTGAGCTATCTCCCCACCCCTCGCCAATTTTTTTTAAGTTTGCAAAGTTTAAAAAGACAGTTGATAGCTGAGTGTTTTAGATATATAAATCCCAAACAGGAAAGATAAATGATGCTTTAGAAAAGCTTGGGTGATTATTACAGCTCCTGTTTAGAGATTTGTCTTCTCTAGCAAGGATATGACTCATGTCAAGTCTATGGATTTTTCATCTAAATTTGCATGTTCCTGGCTTAAAAGAAAAAAAATCCAACCAAATGTTAATTTAAGTACATGTATTTATAGGGGGTGGGGAGAGAAGGTCCTGTCTGGGTCATTTTGTCTCCTCATTGTTGACGTTTGTGGATGCCATCAAGGGGAGGAGGAGGGGCCACTAGAGGATTCAGTCATGAACCTGGTGGTGGAGACACTAATGATTATTTGTCACATTGGTGCAAGGCTTTGCACTTGAGCTTATTTGCAAGTCCTGACAACACCCTGTATAGCTCACTAGAGGTTTCTTTCATTATCATGTGTTTCTGGTAAAACTGCGGAAGCTGAGGGAGCAGAAAGGACACTCTGGTGATCCAACAATCAGCAGCCGGGAGCCGGGTCTCTGGGCCTGACCTGTGGGATCCTCTCACTAAAGCAGCTGTTTCCTGAAGCAGGCAGACCAGGGAGAGGTTCGAAGTCTTCCCCTGAGTTTTTTTCTTGCCGTGACTACACCTCTGGAATCAAGGAAATTCTCTTGATTGCTCTTGGAATTATTTATGATGAGGGAATGTGTTGCTTTAAGATTTGGTTGGACTTGCTCTGACTTGCATTTTGTGTTTGTTTTCTCAGGAGGTGGTTTAATATGCTTCCCCCTTGAGGGTTATAAAATGTCATTTATTCATCTTTTCCCCCTAAACATAATTAAAATATTTTTATTTTTTGAAAGTTTAGAAAATACAAAAAGGCATAAACGATAAAATTAAATAATGGCCATTCCTATATTGATATATCATATATCAATGATATCTCACTGGTAGTTGAAATCAAAAACATAAATCTATCTACAAAGTACCCTACTTTATTTTTCACATCACCTTCTATTGTATTTTCTAGGATGATTGAATATTTGTTAATGGTAATACTAATAGCGACCTTAATACTCCACTATTTGGATACCCAACTGTTGGACAATTAGTTACCTTGGTCTACTAGAAAAGAAAGTTGCTAAGTAGAAAAAAGTATACAAGGGCCAGAGCGATAGCCCAGCGGGTAGGGCGTTTGCCTTGCACGCCGCGACCTGTGCCGGCCCGGGTTCGATCCCCGGCATCCCATATGGTCCCCTGAGCACTGCCAAGAAGTAATTCCTGAGTGCAGAGCCAGGAGTAACCCCTGAGCATCGCCGGGTGTGACCCAAAAAAAAAAAGTATACAAATTGTGTATAAGTCCTTGTTTATATTTCAGATTACATCCTTACTCTTAAATAGATTTCTTAAAGACAGCATTATGCACTAAAAATAGATGCCATAGAAAGAAAGTCTCAGCCATCTTAAGACTCTTAATACATACTGTCAGTTTGCTTTATTGTGTATGTGCTAGCCTCGCCACTCATGCAGACATAAGCCTGTCATTGCTGTTCTCCATACCCAGTTTCCCACTCTCTTAGTGTTTGGTGAAGATAAGGGTTTACTTTTTATACAGCCAGAGCACATCCCAGAGATAATTGAGAGTTGCTTAAATTTTATTTTTGGCCCCCCAAATTTATTTTAATTTGGGGACCACATCTAGTGGAGCTCGGGGTTACTCCTGCTTTGCACTCAGGAATTCCTCCTGGTGGTGCTCAGGGGACCATATGTGTTGTGGGTGATTGAACCCGAATCAGTTGCAAAGCAACTGATTTTTTTAAGTGCATCAATCGACCTTTAATATCCAAAAGAGGTATGGATGCAGAGCATAGGAGATGTGGAGGGTTCTCAGCCCCTGCTCCAGAAATGAGGGAGATGAACACAAACCAGACATTTCCAATTGGCCACACAAGTCTGGGAGGGCAAGGAGAAACAAGTGCAAAGCAAGTACCCTGCTCACTACATCATCACTCTGACCCCAAGTTATTTAAATTTTACTTTGTAGATGTTAAACCCTTATATACATGTATATGCATATACACATGTATTTTTACTCTATATTAGCTTCTTTGGTGTTTTCTGGAGTGTTGCTCAAAATTTTGCTAAAACAATAGGATATTAGTAGATAGATAGATAGATAGATAGATAGATAGATAGATAGATAATTATCATAGAGAATCAACTCATGTATTATGGAGGCTGGACAAATCCCAAGGTATTTAGCAAGCTGGCAAGCTGAAGGTAGGAAAGCCAGTAGTCAAGTCCAGTCTATAAGCCACCAGTTTGTGATCCAGGGAAAGCCTATCTTCGTTCTTATCTGAAGGCAGTAGAAAACTTACATTCCAGATCAAAGGCAGTCAGGCAGGAGGAACCAATTGTTTGAGAAAGACAGCCTTTAATTTTATTCAGACCTTCAGCTGACTAGAAGAGGCCCACCCACATTGGGGAGGTAGTCTGCTTTACTCAGTATTCCTTGTTTAAATGTTAAACTCATCCAAACATACTGCCAGAGAAACACCCAAAATAGGGGCCGAGGTGATAGTTCAGCAGGTAAGGCGTCTGTCTTGCACACAGCCAACCCAGGTTCGATCACCCGCATCCCATATGATCACCTGAGCGCCAAGATTCCTGCATGCAGAGCCGGGAGTAACCCCTGAGCATCACCTAGTGTGACCCAAAAAAGAAAAAAAAAATACCACCCAAAATAAAGTCATAGTGAGGATCTTGGTAGCCTTGAACGCAGACAATTGGTATTTAAAGTAACTTTCATACCTACACCCTGTGTCACCTTTGCCTACTTGTTTATCCAACTAGCACTGAGCTACGGGTGACTGATACAGCAGCAAATATTTTTCTTTATGACCGTAGTCTTTTCTAGTGGTTTTTGTATCACTGTATCACTGTCTTCCCGTTCATCATCGATTTGCTCAAGCGGGCCCCAGTAACATCTCCATATGTCCTGTCTCATGCTAGTAGAGCCCAAGGGCATATGCTTGCTCCAGGAACATAAAGAGCCTCAATCCATTCCAGAATGAGGTCTATAATTGTTACTGGTATTTGGCATATCAAATACAACACGGGTAGCCTGCCAGGCTCTGCCATGCAGGTAGCATACTCTGTGGTTCTTGTACTACTAATTATTCAGAAATAGAATAGTTAGGCTTCCTCAATTTGTGAAAATAGTATATTGTAATAAATAGGGACCTGATTGTGTCTTTATTAGATTCCAAAGCCAGCTCATAGAAGCCTAACTGATGGGGGAAATGATATGCTTCAACTGTGCCAAGCTATTTAATCCCCAACAAGACAATGTAACTATGCATTCCAAAGAAAGGTGTAAGAAGCACTTCCACCATTCTTCTTTACAAAGCAAATGAAAAGCCTGGCTGGAATAGGAATGACGAAAAGACTAGAGTCTGAGATCCTCCTTTTCTCCACTTTCAAGGTATCCTAAATTAACAGGAATTGCTTTATATCCCAAGGGCTTTCAGATCTTCATTTATTTGTTCATTTACATTGTATTTTTTATTTTTTCCCAACCAAAATGTTCTAAACCAACTTGTGTAGACTATGTTTATATGGGTAAATGGGAGAGAGAATAGAAAATTGTTATTTTAGAGAAGCTAGTAAGTCATGTCTAGGATAACAGTTCAAATTTGTTGGAATTTTTGTTCCACCTATTCTTCAAAACAACCTGTATGTAGGAAGGAGTGTCTGATTTCAAATTTAGTAATGAGTATATGAGAAGAATTATTCAAAATTCAAGAAAAGAATTTAAAAGATAAGCAACTATTGAACAGCAGAAAGAAAACTGCTTAGAAGTTAGACGGGAAATATTGTACTTCTGAATAGATTTGTGTCAACCCTAAAATCACTGACTTAATTATCTGGATCCAGAATGTGATATTAAATTCTGAATTCCACTTATTCAATGAGTCAGCAAATATTTTGAAGTACTTTTATATTCCAGGCACTTGCTTTAAAAAAGACAGTGAAATCCATAGTCTGGAAGGGAAGGAAAAGAGAAAAAGAGAGAGAGAGGGAAAGAAATAAAGAACCTGCCATGGAGGCGGGCTGGGGGAGGGGGAAGGGAACCGGGGACATTGGTGGTGGGAGATGGGCACTGGTGGAGGGATGGGTGCTGTAACACTGTATGACCAAAACCCAATTATGAACTTTATAATTGTATATCTTTGTAATTGTATATCTCACAGTGGGATAATAAAATACTTAAAAAAAAGAAAAATGTTTGTAGGGCAAGCCACAAGGTATAAAGAGAGAGAGAGAGAGAGAGAGAGAGAGAGAGAGAGAGAAAAAGAAAAGTATCTGCTATAGATGCAGGCTGGAGGAGGGGGGAGTGAATCAGGAGACATGGGTGGTGAGAATAGGGCACTGGTGGAGGGATGAGTGCTGGAACACTGTACTACCCCAATCATGAAAATCTTTGTAATTGTATATCTCACGGTGGTATAATAATAATAATGATGATAATAATAATAATAATAATAATATTAAAAATTTAAAAATAATAAAACGACAGTGAATCTTAAAATATAAAAGACGAAAAAGAAAAAGAAAGTTGAGGTGCTAGAAAGTGAAAAAATACTTATAAAGCATCCCTCTTAATGCAGTCTTCCCAATGACTTCACTGACATTAAAGAGAATTACTCGTGTAAAGAAACCACGTATGTTTTTGTGGTTTAAAAAATAATGCAGTTTACTGAAGCAGATTGGCTCTTTATGCCTTGAAACTAATAAAAGAGGCTTATGGGAGTTGGAAAGAAATAAAGAGAATGGCTTTGCAATCATTTGTAGATGCATAGTATCTTTAAATGGCCTTTTTATTCTTTTAAATGAAAATATTGCAAAACCCCCACAGTAATGGGTAATTCACCTAGGAACTCATCTTCATTATTTGTGTAATTTTTAATTCCCCAACTTTTTATTTCATGTACATCAAAACCACTTAAGGGCTTTAAGAAGATACAAGAGAGAAGTCCTTGTACAGAGCAGAAAATTCAGTTATTGGACTTCTTATGCCATCATCATCTGTAAATCTAAGAAATGAGCCAATTTATGAACACCCAGGCTAGAGAAACCAGCATGCCTCTTTTGCATACCTACACAATGTGTTCACCAATTAGCTTTGGCAACATTCTCTCCTAGTAGACAGCATGCCTATTTTATAACATATTGAAAGTAAAACTTAATAAAAGTCATTTTTCTAGCCTATTTCAAGTGTCCAGATCCTTACAACCCAGATATTCAAAATGTTGTAAATTTCCTCTCCACATATCTCTATTTTATTAAAAAGATAATACACTTCTCCCTGATGTGCCCAATAAACATGAAAGTGGTCCCTGTGTTGAGCATGGTATAAACAGGATAGAGTGCCTGCTTCTAGGAATGGTGACGTCAGCAGATGGAAATGGATATACAAACTTTGCTAGATTCTCACATTTGTTGTTAGGAAAATGCAGGCGCATGCCTTCCCAAGAAAAGTTGCATACATTTCTCTCTAACTAGAATAAACGCTTCATTCAGAGTGGTTTTACTTCTTCTGGAACAAAAAGGGCAAATTCAGGCAGATGATGGGAATGCTCCCAGTGTGAACAGGGCCTTCTAGCTTGCTGCCCCAGACGATTGTGTTTGCCCTCTATCAAATGAAAGTTTTCTGTTCGGTATTATATTGATACTGTGTTTTCATTATAGTCTCTGTGTGCCTTATTTTCAGTAACAAAATCTTTAGATTCCAGAGCTGTACAAATTGTACAGCTGGGAGGGTGTTTGCTTTTGCATGCAGCCGACCCAAGTTCAGTCTCCAACATGACATATATTTCAGAGTGTCACCAGGAGTGATTCCTGAGTACAGAGCCAGGAATAACTCTAGGTATGACCCTAAAACAAGACAAAACAAAATAGTATCTTTTAGGCATAGAATGAATGACTGCATTCATTAGTGGGATATAAAATAATTATATAGAGAGATATATTAATATCCAGGGCTAGACAAAATAGGGTCCAGGAGGACCTCTCAAGTGTTGGAATTTATGGCGCCAGAGCAATAGGATAGCACAGTGGGTAGGGCATTTGCCATGCACGCGGTCAACCCATGTTCAATCCCTAGCATCCCATATGATCCCCCAAGATCTACCAGGCGTAGTTCCTGAGTACAGAGCCAGGAGTAACCCCTAAGCATTGCCGGTGTGACCCCACAAAAAAAGTGTTGAAATCTACTACAAATATGGGCGAGGGCAGAGCTTAGGTAAGATAGTAAGATAGAGAAGGGATAAGTCTGCCAATGATAGCTGGAAATGGTAATGCTAAACTTAGAACTGAGCATTGAAAGTAGATAAAGGGATATGCAAGATAATCCCTCAGTGCATGTATTGCTTTCAGGTTCAGGCTAGTGATTTCTGGTCTGTTCTGGCCCATCCGACCCAGTCCAGGATCTTGCCATCTATTGGCAGAATTCATCAGCTCCACCTCCAGCCATCTCCGGAGCATTTATAGTAACGTCACAATCTGAGAGGCAGTCCTGTATAGGTACCAACAGTGCAGCGCAATGGCTATGTAAGGAGGTCACTTTCTCACTCTACCATGAGTACTTTGTCATGCATAAAAGTTGTTTTTAAATTATCCCACGTTTAACCCTAGCAACTGATGGCAAAAGCTAATGGTGAAAGTCTTGTGCCTAATTCACAAGCTCATGTTTTTTTCCTTCCTTCTCAGAGTACTGTGTCTCCTCCCATATTAGTGTCACTATTATGTTAAATGTATGTTGGCTTGAAAAGAAACATGGAAAGTAATTGTGTACCCTGGAGATGCTTGAGATCCTCTTGGTCCCAGCCCAATATTACAACTAGAAGTGCTTGCTGCTACCCAGCTCTATAGTAGGCATTGCATATACATCAACTATGTGATGGACATCATTTTATCCCAAGCTTGAGTAAGAATTACTGTTAGATGGACAAGAAGGGATTCAAGTGCTCGCTTCAGCAGCACATATACTAAAATTGGAATGATACAGAGAAGATTAGCATGGTCCCTGCACAAGGATGACATGCAAATTTGTGAAGTGTCACTTGATCACTTGAATCCCGTTATTCATCGATTTGCTTGAGCGGGCGCCAGTAACATTTCCATTGGACCCTATCACGTGCCAATGTAGCCCAATGGCATCTGGTTGTTTCAGGAATATGAAGAGCCTCAAACCGTTCCTTCTCGGTCTTGACAAGGAAGTCTGACCATCTTGTAGGTGGGCGGCCACGTGATCTTTTGACATCCCGTGGGATCTAGTCGGTAATGGCTCTAGTCCAGTGGTCGTCTCCAAATCGCATTACATGTCCAGCCCATCTGATTTTCGATGCCTTGGCAAACGAGACAGCATCCCTGATTCTGGAATAGCGACGGAGGTCAGAACTCCGGATTCCTTCTCTCACTTGAGTGAGGCATGATATTCCAAGCATAGCTCTTTCGATTCCTCTCTGGGAGACCCAAATAGCATTCTCATCCTGCTTTCGTAGGGCCAAGGTTCTCTGAGGCATATGTTAATGCAGGGAGAATGGTGGAGTCGAAGAGATGTGCCCAGAGCCGGAGGTTCTTTGTCCTTTTAGCTATTTCTTCGATGCCTTTGAAGGCATTCCATGCCGCTCTCTTCCTCCTGCACAGCTCAGGTGTTAGGTCGTTCATCATGTTGACTTCTCGACCTAGGTACACATAACTGCTGCATTCAGAGATGTCTGTTCCATTGAGAGTGAATGGGGCCTCTGGAACTAGTTCATTTTTTCATGAACATAGTTTTGTTTAGATTCAGCTGTAGACCTATCTTTCCACATTCTCGGTCAAAGTCAGCCAGCATTTGTGCCGCTTGGCTAATGTTTGGTGTTATTAGAATGATGTCATCAGCGAAGCAGAAGGTGGTGTAGTTGCCGACCATCTATCTTCACTCCCATTCCTTCCCATTCTAATTGTCGCATGATGTTCTCAAGGGTGGCGCTGAAGAGTTTTGGTGAAATGGTTCTATCACCCCTGCCGAACCCCTCTTTTGACATCAGTGATCACTTCCTTGTAGAATGGTGAGATCCTGGTGGTGAATCCATAATACAGCTCACGAAGGATCTTGATGTATTGGGTTTGAATGCCCTGTTTGGCTAGGGCTTCGATGACCGCTTCAGTCTCCACAGAATCAAAGGCTTTCTTTAAATCAATGAACGTGAGACAGAGCGGCATCTTGTACTCCCTACAAACCTCAATGAGCTTGGTTACCGTGTGGATATGGTCGATTGTGCTGAATCCTTTCTGGAAGCCAGCTTGCTCGCATGGTTGTCCTTCATCTAGTGTTCTGCCAATCCTGTTCAGGATGACTCATAGTGAACAGCTTGTAGATGACGGACAACAGGCAGATGGGGCGATAGTTGCCGATGTCGTGAATGTCTCCCTTCTTGAACAGTAGAACTGTCCTGCTGGTTTTCCATTGGGAGGGCACCTTGCATTCGGACAGGTAGCGTGTGAAGAGCCGAGCTAGTGTATTGATGAGTACCGACGGCAGATTCTTCAGGTGTTCGGGTCTGACTTTGTCTGGGCCTGGTACTCTTCCCTTCTTTACCGACGAAATGGCATGTCAGATTTCAGAAGGGAGAATGTTGGGAATGACATATCCATCCTGTGGAATTTGGTATGTGGGCAGGTGGATGTGGTTATCAAAGAGATCTGAGTAGAAGTTATGGATAATCTTCTCCAGTGCCTTTCTGGAAGATGTGATAGATCCATCAGGGTGTCGGAGGGCAGTCATCTTGGTCTTATAGTTGGCGAAGGACAGGCGGGCAGTGCGAATGCTTTTCCCGGCTTCTGCTGCATCTTCCAGTATTTCTGCTCTTCTGCCTTTGAGGTCTTCCTTTATCGCTTCTCTGCACCACTTTGCAAGCTTGGACATTAGCATTTGGTCGCCTGAGGCTTCGCGCCTTGCCACGTTGGCGAATGAGCTCGAGAGTTTCTGAAGACAGGCATTCTTTTGTGTCTTTCTCTCTCTCGGCATTCTTCGCACAATCATGGAGGTGCTGAACCAGTCGGTTGTATTCTTCATCGATGTCGTCAATGACGGTATCTTCCCATGTTGCTGCAATGGTGCCAAAGAGTTCCCAGTTGGTGGTCGTTCTGGGAGTTCTCTTCTTAAACTTTGCAGCCTTTTCTCCACATTGCGTGAAGTAGAATTTTTGCACGAAGCAGACGGTGGTCCGATCCTGTTTGGAATTTGGGGACAACAGCAACATCGGTCAGACAAAACCGTCGATTGAAGATGATGTGGTCAGTTTCATTGTGGAACTGTCCATCAGGAGATTCCCATGTCCAACGTTTCGCTTCAGCCTTCTGGAACTGTGAGTTCCCATGAATGGTCTTGGTGGACATGATGAACTCAGAGAGTCTCTCACCCTGTTCATTCCATTCTAGGCCATGGGTCCCGATGTGGAGTTCTTCGGCCGATCTTCTCGGTCCTATCTTGGCATTAAAATCACCAACTATGTTCTTGTAGAAGGTGTGATCTTTTTTTATAGAACTCCTCCAGTTCCATGTAGAATTTCTCAATTTCATTTTCCTTGTATGTGGATGTTGGTGCGTAGACAACGAAGATAGAAATTGCTGGCAGTAGGCCACATCTCTTCAAGTGTAATCATCCTATCCGGTTTGTTAGGCATTCAAATGAATCAATGTTGATGGTCATGTTTTGTGTTGACAAGGACACCAACTCCACTGAAGCCTCTTTCATCGCATGTTCCAAGGAACAATTCTTCTCAGGTGTCAAATACAGCGTGATGTGACTGACGCCTCCTCGTCTCAGTCAGACCAATGATGTTGTACTTGATCTTTTGCGCTTGCACCATCAGATCCTCGATATATGCTTCCGATGCCAGCGTACGTGCATTAAAAGTACAGACAGTCATTTTAGTTTTTCTTCGTTCTGGTAGCCTAGGGTTGGCCGAGAAATTTTATCAGGCACTGCTTGTTCAGCCTTTCTTACTGCTACCATATTAAGGGCTCTTTCAGGGTAAGGAAAATAAACATTTTTGTTACTGGTTTTGGCATATCGAACATGCATCAAACAGCTTGCCAGGCTCTGCTGTGCAGGCGCTATACTCTCATTACATTGTGGGGCTCTCTCACAGGGGTGGGTAGAATATTCATGGTAATTTGGAGGTAAATCACACGGCCACACAGCGGCCGTGTGCAACAGGGAAAGCTGGTTTCTGCTCTGCCGGGTGTATCTGTGTCTGTGGCTCAGCATTCCTGGGCTTGAAATACTCTCCTCTGAAGGGCGGGTCTCTGCAGGGTAGGTCCTTGTAGGCTGGGTTTCTGACAAGCCGGGCTGGAGACTGGCTTAATTGAAGTGTTATTGAAGTGTTTCATATTAAAAAAAAAAAGAGGGGGCCAGAGCAATAGTCCAGGGGGTAGGGCATTTTCCTTGCATGCGGGCAGCCTGTGCCTGCCTGGGTTCGATCCCGGCATCCCATATGGTCCCCTGAGCACCGCCAGGAGTAATTCCTGAGTGCAGAGCCAGGAGAAACCCCTGAGCAGGGTCCTGTACCTGTCCCGCTCACGCAGCCGACAGGGCACATCAAGACCGTCCATAAAGTAGAGCCAGCACCCGCTCGAACAGAGCCCAAACCATTCACAAAGAACATAAGTCGAATGGCAACAAAATGCATGGTAGCTTGCCAGGTTCTGCCGTGGGTAGAACTTTGTAGCATCTCAAAAAAGGTCATACCATTGCCAGGTATGACCCAAAAAAGCAAAAAAAAATAAATAAATAAAAAGAAAGGAGATTCAAGCCAAAGGTGAAGGCTGGTAGCAAATATCTAGGGGTGTGGTTCAAATTATAAAGCCTGTGTGATGGCCTGGGTTGAGTTCCCACCACAGCATACTGACTCCCCCAATCCCATGCCCAGCACCCAAAGAGTGACCCTACAACTAACAAAAATTAAGAAATACAATAGAGGCCAAAGAGATACCCAATGAGCTTGGGTGCATGTGTTTCCCCAGTACCATAGAACCTGAGCAACACTATTGCCATCCCAGTACTGTGCTATCCGACCCACACTGAAGGACCAGGTATCACCTGTGCACTGGTCATAACCCTCCCATGCCACCCCCACCAAAAAAAGAAAAGGAAAGAAATTATCACACTTTTTAGTGGGAAACATTGTTTCTGGCTTGTCTCCAGTCAAGTTGACAATTTCCACTGATTTTTGATGGCAGCTATCTCTGATTGTACACCTCTGAACTCTGCAGTTGGAATTATGCTTTGTGAGTGCCTAGGGTCCATGGCTCAGTGAAGAATGCTAGATTTTACAGTGAGTCATAAGCATAAGGATAGACATTATATTACAGTCACTAACTGAGTAAATGTTCATTTGCTTCAAAAGAAATTATGGCATTATAGAGGATATGTGTAGGATATGTTTTTATTTACATTAGCTAAGAGGTCAAGACAAAATATGACTAGAGATCCAAATATCTGAGTAGCAATATAATTTTGTGACAAAAAAAAACTATTTTTAGGAATGAGTATTAGTAAGAACTGAATTGGTCATATTAATGTATTTAAAGCATACACTTTGCCTTTTTTTACTCTTTCTGAAGAGAGTATTTTAATTTTCTCAGAATGTGTGAAAAATCACGGAAAATGCTTTCTTGGCTCAGCAGCTCTGTATGAGTTCCAATGAAGTAAAAACAAGATTTTCTATCTTACTTTTCTTGTTGGGATGCCTTTCCTGACCCCTTTCCCTTTCAAGCGAGTTTCCCACACCCATGTCCATAAGGACACTTAGGAATCTCCTCTGAGTCCAGCTCTCTTTGATTCCTCTTCTCACTGCTTTGCTAGTCTAAAATCATTTTCAAGCTAAATATGACTGCAACTAGGTGTGTGAGCATCGAGTTGTCCCCAAATGCATACTTCTCATGAGTGTTCTTCCAGTGTATGCACAGAGCCAGTGTGCTTTCTTCCCATTGTCACTCCCTTCAGGTGCTTACAGACAGGTGTCTGTCAGTAAAACAAGGAATTGAGGAGCAAAAATCACCCCTGCTTTTAGCAGCAAAAAAAAGAAAGACCCTTGAATCCCTGTCAGTCCCAGACACACTTGTTGGTCCACATTAGCGAAGCCTTAGTGGAGAATGCCTAGGAATGGCCTAAACATTTTCACCCACTTGAGCGAGCAAAGGAAAGAAGCACTGTTTCTCTACAAGCAGAGATTTTACCCATGGTACAGATTTTCACCCTTTTGAAGTCTGCCCTGCATTTAATGAATCACCATTTTCACCCTGGAGCAGGTAGTGGCTGTGCCAAATGGCACCTGCAGGCTTCCTTGGACAGGGATGACTTCTTGATGGGCCCCCAGCAAAGCCAAGCTGATGTGAGCTGGGTGACGACAGATAGTATTGCAGCAGAGGTCTGCCAACCCACAGACACATTTTGACACCTTCATGTGTGTCTAGTAAATTATATGAAAGTCTCCAGAGACTGAGTGACACCTAGTGATCTGCGCCACAAGAAGCAAAAAGAAGGATATGTTCAGACTAAAGGAACACTATCTCTGCTGCAGACAGGAGTTAGCTTCCAGAGCAAGTGAGAGAAACATACCTGGTCTTCTGGTCAAAAATAAAAAGTGCAATACGAGGTCAGGGACCCTGGCAATAACTTATATTCCTTTAAATCACAAACCCATTTCTATGCTGTGCAAGAGGAAGGGTTATTTACAAAGTGGTGACTTGATTTATTTTGATATCCATAAAAACAAGTGAACCTTCAAAAATAATGTAAAGTCACAAAAAAAAACACCCAGTTACTATGTTACTAAAGCACCAATTCATTACTCTGAAAATTGACAAGTAGAAACTTTTAATAGGTATTAAGCCTTTTCTGCCTGGAAAAATGTGTTTCAGAATTACTAGATTCCACTAGTTGATGAAGGAAATGTTTTAAATTAATTTAAAATTAATTTTAAGTTACCATGATATCCGGGGCCGGAGCGATAATCCAGTGGGTAAGGCATTTCCCTTGCACGCGCCAGCCTGTGTTGGCCCAGGTTCTATCCCGGCATCCCATATGGTCCCCGAGCACCGCCAGGAGTAATTCCTGAATGCAGAGCCAGGAGTAACCCCTGAGCATCGCCGGTGTGACCCAAAAAAGCAAAAAAAAAAAAAAGTTACTATGATATGCAAAATTATTTATAATTGGGACCAGAGAAATAGTTCAGCATTAGAGTGTTTCCTTGCACGTGGCAGACCAGGGTTCAATCCCCAGCATCCTATGTGGTTCCCGAGCACTGCCAGGAGTAACTCCTGAGTGCAAAGCAAGGAGTAACCCCTAAGCATTGCTGGGTATGACCCAAAAATGCAACAACAAAAAAAAGAAAGTTATTCATAATTGAGTTCCAATACCAATCCCACCACTAGTGTATGTCTACTTCCCTCCACCATTGTTCCCAGGTTCCCTCCCACACCCTGCCTGCCTGTCTCCTGGATAGGCAACATTTTTAAGTTTGGTTGTTGTAATTTGTGGCCTATGCTTTCAGTGTTGTTGGCTAAGTGGTTTAGCTATGTGCATATACAATTCCTCTATACCATTGATGTTCCCAAGGCACTTGACTCTTGCCTCTTTTACCTCCCATCTACCTCTCCTTATAAAGAAAAGTTCTTTATCTAATAACACTAAATTATCTTTACCTAAGAATAATAAATATAGGAAATTAGAATTTGAAAAGGATAATAAATCTGTGGGCCCCCCAATGAAATCAGCAATTCAAACATCTGTTATCTGTGGATGTAAGCAGTCACAGACATTTAGAAATGTTTATAGGGTGGTTGGGAATAATAGGACTCAAGTGGTAGAGCATTAGCCTAGCCCATGTGAGGTCTTGAATTTGATCACCAGCACAACATGGTTCACCCAAACAGTGCCAGAATAACCCTCCAACGCACATGCACATGAGCCTGCTGGGGAGCTTCTCAGCATAGGAATCCAGCTTCTGTGACCTGAACCCACTAAAATGGACAACCCCATATGAGGTGCCTCCTTGTTGGATGCTATGAGACACACGTGTCATGCCCCTTATGAACCAGTGTTGCTTCAGAGTCCAACTTAATCACTTTGACCATTAAATTTCCAGAAAATATAGGAAATAGAAAAGCAAATTATGGGGGCTGGAGTGATAGTACAGCAGGTAGGGCTTTTGCCTTGCATGCAGCCATCCCAGGTTCAATCCCCAGCATCCCATATGGTCCTTGGAGCACCGCCAGGAGTAATTCCTTTGTGCAAAGCCAGGTGTAACCCCTGAGTGTCACTGGTGTGACCCAAAAAAAAAAAATTACACAGTGCCATGATAAAACATTGAACTTGACAATTGATGCAGGCGCAAAGGGGAACCCCTGTGTGAGTTTCTTCAGCTAGACAATGAATGGATGAAACTGAAAGAACTTCCAAGACATTAACAACCAAACGTTACTCCTGTCAGTTGTATGTTGGATTTTTTCAAAATGATTTTCAAAGATTTTGAGATAAAGGGAGAAAATTTAATTTAGTTTGGGCCTTACATGATGCCAAGAAAATTTTTAAGTTTGTTAAGTGTAAGTTTGTGGTTAATAGGAAATGTTCGTATATTTACACATCCAAATGTATAAGGGTAAAGTGGCTAGGATTGCTTGAAGGAAAATGAAAAAAGAATCTTAATAGGCTGGAAGGAAGTGAAAGAAGGATAGAAGAAAGAGAAAGGGGGAAAAAAAAGTGTGGCAAAATCTTAGTAATTGTTAGAGTGGAGAATGGAGGGTGTCTGGGTTTACTGTAGTGATCTCTACTAGATTTTAAGTTTTTATGAGAAAGAGATAACGAAGATATGGAGTGATAATACTGAGGTTAGGGACACTTGCCTTGCATGAAGGCAACCCCAGTATGATTCCTGATGCCACACAGGGTTCCCTAAGCACAGAGCCAGGAGTAGTCCCTGATCACTGCTAGATTTGGCCCAACCAACATTCATAAAAAATAAAGAGGGAGGCCAGAGCCATAACACAGTGAGTAGGGTGTTTACCTTGCATGCGGCTGATCTGGGTTCGATCCCTGGCATCCCATTTGGTCCCCTGAGCACTGCCAGGAGTAATTCCTGAGTGCAGAGCCAGGAGTAATCCCTGAGAATAGCCGGGTGTGGCCCAAAAGGCAAAAAAAAAAAAAAAAAGTCTAAGTGAAAGAATACCATCTCTGATAGAGATGGTAGCAGGATCTGTAGAAACTGTTAGTAAAAACTCCATCTGCTAATGAAAGACTTGGGGAATTATTTTCTTATTTTTTAAAAAATATTTATTTTTAAAATCTAGTCTTGTTTTTAGATTTGTGAGTGTATGTGTGTCTCTGTGTGTGTTCATCATTAGAAGCAAATTTCATTGCCTTACATCAAGCAATTGAGGGAACTTTGGGAAACAAATAAGTCTCTGGTGAGAAAGTGAGTGCTGATCTTAGCTAGAATAACTTGCTTTCTTCAGCATCCACAGTGACTGGTCTCCAGGGACTTATCTAACTACATGTGTTTTCACATTTATTAGTGAAATTGGAGAGTCAAGACTAAAAATATAGTCCACAGGAACAGTGTGTTAATTTGTGACACGCTAGAGATATTTTGGCCCATAAAGCAAATGAATGAGCTCTGTAGGGGGTGTAACTGTTATTTTCACCCTGCAAGGCAGTAAAGACCCATTGTATTTATTAAGCACTTAGAGAATGAAAAACAAATAGTACTTTAGAAATAGAAAAATATTCTTACACTATTGCTATTAATGGTATAATTTTTTGGGGTCTATTCTAAAGGAAAACTACCATCATATAAAAATTTAAAAGTAAAGGTAGACCTCTGTATAATAATCAGTACTTTCATCTTGGAACCACCAAGTAATTAAACTCAGAGTCAGAATAAAGCTGTTTTGTTTCAAACAAGCTTAATCAGGTTAAGGAACTTCTGCATCATTTTTTAGCAGAAATGCTGATGTTTGACTCGGGACCTTAAGCGTGCTTAAGAGATCTAGATGTTCCTGTGGGGAACTAGCCCTCCCTATAAACTGATGTCCTGGAGCGTCTCTAGCAGGCTTCCACACTCTCCCCTGGTTGCAGGGGAGGGAGACAGGAGGCCTGGACTCACTAGAAAAACCAGCCAGATGAAGCCTCTATCCACTATGTGGAAACTGTGTAGGATGCAAGGATCAACCCCAGTGCAGAAAGTCATGCTACCTGATGATCCCTTGAGCAAGCAGTCTAAGGAGCAGTGCTCTTAGAAGAAAGAATGTCTGGGAGGTTCCTTTGAAGGGATTTCTAAGTGCTTTGCACTGAAGTAAGAAGAAAATGAGAAAGAAACACATTCCTCGAATTTCATCATCAGTGAGAAAATTAAGTGATAACTTGATCTCAGATAAGTGTTACTTTTTTCTAGTGTTTGTATATATAATTGGGGGTGGTGGGATGGCCTCATCCAGTGGTGCTTGCACACTACTTCTGTCACTGTGCTCAGGATCACTCCCGGTAGTGCATGTGTTTATACAAAATGTCAAAGCAGATGAGAACCACTCTGCTCCTGTTTGATTAGGAAGATGGGAGGGTAGCAAGGAGGACCACAGAGTAAGAGGGTGAGCTCCCCAACAGAACCTAGAGATAAAGTCAGGAAGGTCCTCTTTTTGTTATCCTACAGCCCACACCATACTGTGAGACAGCCCTATTGCACTTTACAGCTGTGGGTACACACATTGCCAAGCGCCATCCCCCAGCCTACCCAGATTCCTCCACTAAGAGGAGAGTGTAAGAGCTTGGTGCAGTTTAAAGCCCAACTTCCCTGACTCAAAGCCAGGGCTCTTGTCTCATTTCCCCAAAGCACTCAAAGGGCCCTTAAACACAAAGCCAAATATGTACAGAGGTGGCCTAGAAACACCCAGAATTCTACCACATGTGAAAGAGCAAGTGGGACATGGGAGACTTTTTGGTTCTATGAAGCACGTGACAGGAAAGCCATCAATAATACCAAAGACAAGGCTGAAAAAAAGCAAAATCCCAGTTTGTCTTTGCTCACGAAATGCCTATTTCTTGGCAAATTGAGTTCATTTAGTTATCCTTCTGTGTAAATGGAGAGTAATGCAGCCAAATGTCTCCTGGGAACTCATGATCCTGTAAAGTGTTCAAGGGAAGCCTGCCCAACTCCAACCAGGCAGAATGCAGAGCCTGGACAAGTTGGAACCCTCCCTGTGGTCTGGGTGAAATGCAGAAGGGAAAAGAAAGCTTATGAAATAAATAAATAAATAAATAAATAAATAAAGCAACTGAGTTTATTCTTGTAAAGAGGGGATAAAAATCATACATCAGGGGCTAGAGAAATAGTACTTGGGCAGGGTGCTTGCCTAGCGTGCAGCCAACCCAGATTTAATCCCCAACACCCCATATGGTCCCCTGAGCCCAACCAGAAATGATCCATGTGTTCAGGGTCAGGATAAGCCCTGAGCACCAGCAGGTGCACCCTCCCCGCCAAAAAAGAATCAGCACAACATGGACCAGCACATCATGCAGGGAAGCCTTGGTTGATTCTTGGTACTGCATTGTCATTCAAGCCAGGCTTCCAAGCAGAGCCATGTGTGCAACCCCAACAACAAAACCAGGGCCAGAGACATAGCTCAGCAATGAATTTACCCGGCATGGTTGAGGCTCTGGGTTCCATCCCTGGCACCACAGGAGGTAAAGAAAAGAATTAGTACATCTGTACCCAGGATTGTTTGTGCAGAGAAGAGTGAGGTACCCCAAATGGAATGAATCTCAAAGCAACTTTCTTATTGGTAGTCATTCACTCATTCAGTTGGATGCTGTACAAAAATGTCTGAAAGCCTAGTGACAGATCTGGAACTTCCAGTTCTCAGAGAATATTTTGCTCTCATTTGTAGCTAAAATGTTTTCCCCAATTGTCAGATATCTGATTTGTACTTGTCATACCTTTATGTTGGACAGACAGCTATTTGGCACTGGGCACCCTAAGTACTATTTGAAGATGCTACTTTGGAGGGAGGCCACATCCAGCAATGCTGAATGTACCATGTGGTGCCAGGCATCAAACCCAGGGTCCTGCAAGCAAAGTATGTGTGCTCCAGTCCTGTGAATTATCTCTAATCCTTTAAGATGTCAATATGATTTTGGATTTCCAAGTAATGGTTCATAAATATCACATCCTATATTGTCTGCTCCCTCTATTTTTTATTTTTATTTGTTTTTTGCTTTTTGGGTCTCACTGGCAATGCTCAGGGGTTACTTCTGGCTCTGCGCTCAGGAATTACTCCTGCTATACTCAGGACCCATATGGGATGCCAGGGATCTAACCTGGGTCAGCTACATGCCAGGCAAACACCCTCCCTGCTGTACTATTACTCGGCCCCTCCCTCTATTTGTTCAACCTTGACATTTAAACTTTTCTGATGTGCCCTACCCTCCAAAACTCAGCCCTGTAGTTCTGCTTACCAACTCACTCCCCAACTTGGCAGGGCTCCCACATGCGAAGCCCATTGTTATTTACAAGTGTAATTCAGCTAAGACTGTTTTTGAACACACAGGGTTGTTGTGGGATTTTTAATTGCCATTTTCATCTATATAATTAAAATTAAATGAAAAAATGGATCGCCTCCAAATTCTGAACTAATTTCATGAGTACTTCTTGAGGGGGAAATATGTATAAATATGATAATTGTTATTTGATTTGCCTTCAGCAGAAGTTGAGGATTTTACCTGGCTGAAGAGAAAATAGAGTAATTTTAAATGGAAAAGATTAGTCTGATACTTCTTGTGACTGAGAACCAAAATTAATAAGATGAATAAGAAATAACTCTGAATATGACTTTTAACTAGTGCCCTGGAACTCTCTCTCCCCATCCAGCTTTGCTGGTCTGGGTTTGGTTCTTCCCTTTGATTAGGTATTGGTGTTTACATATTTTGCAAGAGAATGTCTTTACCCCCAAATTAAACCTCCTTCATGCTTATGAATAGACATATCTCCTACTTTACCCCTCTGTGAGTTAATAGAAAGTGGAAATAGGAGCAGAGAGAGAGAGAGAGAGAGAGAGAGGAGAGAGAGAGTTGAGAGTTGTGCGTTTTTTTTTAATTCATTGGACCAGTCAGTGTTTCATTCTACAGCTTCAAGCACCTGATGGACATGTTTGTAAAGACTTGGATGGTCACTTTATTTGAAATGACAAACTCTCTGCTCTACATAATGAGGTCAGTGAAGCATCCAGAAAAGAAATGTATAATTTGGTAGCGTAGCTCTGTAAGCACGGCCCTGCTGCAGCTATTTAAGTTTAATGAAGCAGCTACTTTGCCGCTCCACACTCTCAGTGAATAGCCTCCTTGGCATGTTTTTGAAAAACTTAAATGTTGCTGGTAATCGTGTCCCAGCAATCTCCTTGGAGAGCCTTTATGCCCTGTTCTCAAAAGAAATATGCCGCTTTTACATGTTAATAGTTTTGAAATTAGTCATTTGCTCCATTTTCATTGGCAAGGAAGGTCAGTGTGTGATTTCCTGCCTGCCTTCACTTTCTGTGAACATTTAGGATACTACACTAAGTCACTTCATCAGCCATGCAGTGCACTGTATGGTTAGAACATGCCTGAGAAGGCAGGGAAATGTTCTATCAAACAGCATTCTTCTTCTGAGACTCTTCTTAGGATTCAAAATCTTTAAGTCTAACTCAGAGGGAAAGGACTTCCTGGACAGACCATTATTGCTATTTTTTCCCTTTTCAATCACTGACCAACTTCTTTCTCCCGTTCACTGATCTCATTAGAGGAGACCTTGCTCTTTGAGTGTACAGAAATTCTTTTGAAGCAGATTTGTTCAAGCAAAGCCAAGCTTAGGTTTCAGAATCCTGGACCAGTATTAATGAGGCACAACTGTGTGAGCAAGAAGGCTGCTAACTTTCCCGTAGTTCTGCCAGCTTATTTCCCCAAATCTAGGGCCTCAGATGGTTTCCCTGAATTTGTAAGGGTATGATGACTAGTAGCACTGTCATACTTCTACAGCCCCAAAAAGGATATGGGGAACACTCTGGACATTTGGTGTTGCTTGAAATGTAAAGCAGGATACCTTAAATAGATACCGTAAATCTCTGGTCCCTGCATCACAATCCTAGGAACATCTTAGGATTGTGTAGAAGTTCCTAAACAAATATCTGTTTGAATGTATGAAGAATGTATAAATGAATTTGCTTTTTTTTATTGTTTTGTTGACCAATTCTGGTTGCAGAGGTGACACAGTCTTGCACCATGACTGCCCCTCCAAGACAGAGAGAGGGAAAGTACCTGCCACAGAGGCAGGCTCAGAAGGTGGGAAGAAAAATGGGGACATTGGTATTGGGAGAGTGCACTGGTGGAGGGATGGGTATTGGAACACTGTGTGACTGAAACCCAATATGAACAACTTTCTAATAGTCTATCACAATGATTTAATTTTTTTAAACATTTTTAAAAACCTCGTGCTTGTTCGAACCACTGCTCAAGTACTTCACAGGACCAAGTTAGTGCAACTAGCACACATGCTCGGGTGCACTAGCACACATGCTCATGTGCTCTTTTCTTTTATTCAGTTTTAAGCCCTGTGGGTGATTTATATCTAAACATATATGCCAGTATAATAGATTCTTTCCCAAGGAGGCATTTAACTTTAGATTAACTCTAGATCTAAAGAAGATTTGAGGGCCGGAGCGATAGCTCAGCGGGTAGGGCGTTTGCCTACGCGCGCGCCCATGCCGCCAGGGTTCGATCCCCGGCATCCCATATGGTCCCCGAGCACCGCCAGGAGTAATTCCTGAGTGCAGAGCCAGGAGTAACCCCTGAGCATCACCGGGTGTGACCCAAAAAAGCAAAAAATAAATAAATAAATAAATAAAAGAAGATTTGAGTTGGGCCACAGTGATAGTACAGTGGGTAGGGCGTTTGCCTTGCATGTGGCCAACCCGTGTTCAATCCCCAGTATCCCATATGGTCCCAACGCAGTGCCAGGAGTAATTCCTGAGCACAGATCTGGGAGTAACCCCTGAGCATCGCTGGGTATGACCCAAAAAGCAAAAAAAATAAAAATAAAGTAAAATAAAATAAAAAGATTTGAGTTAATTTGCACTGAAAACAGAAAAAATTCTGATATAAGGCCTGAATAAAAAGCCATTTGTGTTTTTGTTCTCTAGTGTATTTGTCACCTACTAGATGAGCTAAGATGGTGTTGCTGCTATAACAAACAGACCCAAATGTCTTAAGCATAATTGCAGCTGTTGATATTATCTTTTTATCCAGCCTGTCATTGGAAGAATGAAACCTATATTTGCAACTTTGAAGGACAGAGGGTAGGGAAAGTGAGAAGAGGGAATGCAAATAAGAGTCCCATTTCATTTGTCCCCACCAAAAGAGTGGAGTGGTATCTGAACCCTAGTGTAATTCAAAAGCTGTAGTGTGGCAAAAAACTGACCAGCCATAGAGGAAGAAGCAGGTTTAGAAGACAGGCAGAACCAAAAATGCAGCCCAGAATAGGAAAAGTACAGTCATTAAGGTTAATGTACTAAGAAAATGTGACTTTCTCTGTGCATGCTCCTTCCTGTTGACAAAACACAATTGTGTATTGTCTTACATTAGGCCTTACTAGTAATCAAATAAGTTTGGCTCTGGAAATACTAGTACCCAAATATGAAGTATTCAGGAAATCTCAGCAAAGTCGGGAGGCTAAGTCATTTACTCTGTTGTTGGGGGTCTAGGGGAGAACACCGATTAGGGTGTCCTGTCTCTGGGAACAGAGCTTTCTCCCTTTAACTCCATGATCCTCAATGGAGGTTCTTGAGGACTTCTGAGGTAAGAGGACTGCAGGGTCAGCAGAGTTCAGTTCCCAACTTTCCCTACATCTGCTGGATTCATCCTCATGATGCCAACCATGTGTCTGTGAAACTTACCAATGATGTCTGTGCAGACCCACATCACATTATCATGGCAGCCTTCTATAAAACCTGTGTGTTCAACACCTTTGTTGGGACACAATTTAATAGACTGGCCTTTTTAATTTAACAATCATCTAATCAGGCTTTTGTTCAGACCATACATCCTTCTTGACTCTCTCCCTCTTACCCGCCTATTCTCACCTTCCCACAGTGCACAGCTGAATTTGACCAGATCATGTTTTTGCTCTCAGCCTGGGAAAGAAATTATACAAGGTGTCAAACCCAACCTATAAAACCCCTATCCTCCCAGCACCATTGGGCAATGTCTCCTTTACACTGATACCACTCTCTCCCAGTATTGTGTCGTTCTCCTGAGAAGTCACAGACATTAGAATTCTTGCAGGAGGAGGAGGCAGTGGTATGGATAAAAACGCAGTTGAATGGTGCTTGAATATTTACAGAAAGATCCTTGGGAGACCTGTGCTAGACTGCAAAACTGACAGCTCAGCTCTTTCTAGCAGCCCCTACTGCAGCCTGCTGTTTTCCCAGGTGGCTCTGGATGAGACAGGAAAATTCAGTGGGCCATTTGTCACTGCCCCAGGTGCCACATGTGCTTGCCAATTGGTGCATGCAGCCTGAAGGCTGCTCCCTGTCTCTGCACGTAGTGAGGCTCGTGGGCTTCCTTTTAATGTAGAATTGGGTAAATGTGTTCCCCTTTTCTCTTTCTCCACTGGAGTCAATGATTCAACCCTCTAAGGCTGAAGCCAATTCAGCCCTCACCACGTTGCTGAAAGGGGTGTATTTCCTCCCACCCCACTTTTCAGTTGCATTGTGATATTTTAAGAGAGTTGAATGTCCTTCCTAAACCTGCATATTTGCATGTCTTCCCATTGCAGGCCTATCTTGTGTGGGTATGCTCAGTGGCTACATTGAAGCACTGTTTGCTGAGTGCTGGGTTAGACTAGCATGTCAGTCAGGTCAGAAGTTGGATTTCAGGCTCTGTAAGATAGTACAGGAGGGCTGGCTTGAGAAGAAAGCAAGTAGAAGTGCCTTTTATTCCCCTGTCCTCCCAGCTTTGTGCCTTGAATCCATCAAGAAGGGAATAATGTTATCAGATGGCTGATAGTATTTTCCCTTTGAGGAGAAAAATAAACTACAATTTCCCCTTGAAGAAGGTGCAGAGAAGGGCACCCACTCCCTGCCCCCATACATACACCCCCTCATTGCCAGTTGAATCCATGAAGGCAGAACCCACATGGAGGAAAAAATCCACATGGAAGCATACTCACATAAATCAACTCCATGTTGCTCAAGAGGTGGCTATATATCATCAAAAAGTGAAATTACAGGAATAGAAAATAATAGACCCTACTTCAAGACTCTGTAAGAGTATTTTACTGCAGATTTAGGTCAGATGTTTCAAACCGTTTCCTTTAATGAGAACTTAATCTAGGTTCTAAGTGAATGAGCTTGAGGACATTAGGTGTGTGAGTGACATTTCTTTCACCAAAGGTAGCCTAACAACTGGCAATCCCGATCTCATTTTCACACTCTGTGTATCTTCCCCACCTCCTACCAGTTTTATCAAGCATAGAGAGGGAGTATTTGGCCTTCTGAGTTGGAGTTATGCAAAACCCAAAAATAAACTCACAGAGTGCAAGCAGACATAATGATTCCATGCAGCAAGAAGGTCACTGTGTCTGCTTTTGCTGCCAACACACCCCTGGCTCTTAATCTATGGCTGCCTTGTAAAGCAAGAGACTTGTGCCAGAAAGTTGCATTTTCTGACTGTGAGAATTTAAAATCATGTCAATGAGGTTTTATAAGGGCAGGCCAGGAGAGGGGGATAAGACACAATTTTCGAAGACACCCTTTGAAGCTCCATGCCCTGAGAGCCACTGTAATTCAGTTTTTGAAAAAATTAAAAATTAAAATTAAGCTCTCTGACTCCAGCTACAAATCAACTCCATTTTGATAATTCTGCAAAAAATAACAACAACAAAAAACACTTAAAAAATATATTTGCTATAGTTTATGGTGGTTATCAGAGTTTATTGCTTTCTTTGTGCTTGTCAGACTTTTTTATAACAATTATGTTTCTTGCAATATTAAAAATAAAAGATGGAACTGGTGATAGTACAAGAATGGGGCACTTGTCTTGTATGAGGTTAACCAGGTTCAATCCCTAGCATCCCATATGGTCTCCTGTTAGGAGTGATTCCAGAGTGCAGAGGCAGGTGTAACTCCTTAGCACCACTGATTGTGGCCAAACCAAAAAAAAAAAAAAAAAAAAGGAAAGAAATAAAAGAACAGTAAGTTTCTTCTTAAAAAGCAAAAATTTTATCAGCTGTGTTCCTGAATGCTCAGTGTCTGGTATCACCAAAGTCCTAACCATGAGATAAAAGGGACAGCCTGGCCTCTGCCTCCCATGAGGCCTCAGACGAGGGCTACTCCAGTAGCCCCATCTATATTGCTGGGAGCTGAAGGACTCCAGGGAGAGGCCAGGTGACCATGCATGGACCCTGAGATGACTGGTAAGAAAGGGAACATGTGGACCGTGAGCACAAGCAGAGGATTCCATTCACATCCAGCTGTCCCCTACAGTCAGGCTGGCTTGCCATGTGCTAGGCAGGGAAAGAGTTAGCTGCAACTCATCTGGATACATTTCCTCCTCAGAACACCCACTTGATGCACATTGTTATAGAATCTGGGAAATTTCAGGCCCTTAAAGAGTCAAAGGAAAAGTACAAAGTAGAATCACATATATCTGGGAAAAAAAAACAACCCTCTGAGGAATTTAAAAAATCCTCTTGGGATTGGGAGAGGGGATTGTTTAGACTTGTGGCCTTGACCACCCAGACTGGTTATTGACATGAAATCAGCTGTCAACCAATCCTGCTACTGTCTGATGAGCCCAGGCCATGTGGAGCTCAGGAACTCACACTGAGCAGAAACAGTCCATGTGGCCCATGAAACTGTCATCTCACCTTTACACATAAATCATTCCTCTTATTAGTTCTCCCAATGGCCTCTATTTTTTCCCATATCATATGCAGACTATTACTTCCTCACTCCATTGGATCTGAATGTTTTGAACTTTAGGTCATGATCCCACAGGGACTGGGAACAAAATTCCTTGAATTCTGTATGATAGACTATGTCAGGGAGACAAATCCCTTGTTAAAAATGGATTCCTCTTGGGGCCGGAGCAATAGAACAGCAGGGAGGGCATTTGCCTTGCACGCAGCCAACCTGGGTTGAATCCCTGCCATCCCATATGGTCCACTGAGCACCGCCAGGAGTAACCCTGAGTATTACTGGGTGTGACCCAAAAAAGCAAAATAAATAAATAAATAAATAAATGGATTCCTCTTAATAGAGGATAGAGATCTCATTCATTATTTCTCACATTCTTTATGTTTCTCTTTGATTATTCAGAGCCCCTGGGTTGCAGATGATACACAAACAGCCCAAAACTTAGTGCTGTGATGTTTATTTTAATTTCTATTAGGAAAAATTACAGCAAGCTCATTGCTTCGTGAATAACTTTGCTTAAGGCAAGGCTAAAACAGGTTAACTTTTGAAAGGAAGTTCATTTTCAAGACATATTAAGTAGATAATTATATTAGAGGACACAGATACAGCAAAAGTCAGAAGGTGATACATGAATTGAATGATTCATATTTGGCAAAGTCTGTTCTTCAAGGGATTGCTGGGTCAAATTCATTTTTGTTTTCCCCTTTCTCTCTTTTTTTAATCTTAGTATCGCCAAATGAAGCTGCACTGAGAATAAATTGCTTACAAGAAAGAGTAGTTGGAAACGGTTTTAATAATGAATCTAGTAAGTTTCAGAGAGTGTCAACAAAGACTTATTGCTTCTCCAGGCCTGAGCGGGAGAATTGCTTATCTTCTCTTCAGATCTAGTTTCAGAGCCATCATTCCCGCCCCTCCTAGAGACCAGGGCTCCTTCATGTTTATGTACCCCGAAGTGCTAGCTGTCTTATTCAGAATTGCATCTGCTACTTCGTGGAGGATGGGCTGGGGGTGCCCGCACAAGCTCCCGCGCCACGACACACACATGCACACAGGCCTGCTAAGTGGTGGCAAGATAATGTGGCACATTTAGGCTCCCCCCCTGTTATTTATATTAAATAATGACATGATGATGTTGGTGGCCTATAATTCTCCCTTGTCTATTAACCACCCAGTCCAAGTAAACTGTTTTTTGATCTCTCTTAGATGGAAATCCTGTATGAATGTGGAAGCCATTAGCAGAGTAATAGCTGTCTGTTACCATGACAACCAGCCGCTGCAGTCACCTGCCCGAAGTGCTGCCAGACTGCACCAGCTCATCTGCGCCCGTGGTGAAGACTGTGGAGGACTGTGGCAGCCTAGTGAATGGGCAGCCACAGTATGTCATGCAAGTTTCAGCCAAGGACGGGCAGCTGCTGTCAACAGTAGTGCGGACTCTTGCCACCCAGAGGTAGTATCCCAGTTTCAAGAACTGAATCTTTAATTGATCCAAAAGACTCTTTGTCAGAGCGAAAATGCTAAAGGGGGTCTAATTAGTGCTTTTTGCCAGGTGAAAAGAGTCCTGGGTAAAAGAAAGACCACAGGTTTTGTCATAACTGTTTCTATAGCAATGAAGTATAAAGCTAAAATTCATATTCGCAAGTTTTCCACTTAAAGTCACACTTTCAGGGAGCCAGACCAGGAAGAATTCTGTTCCAGAAGAAGCAGGGTCGCTCGCTTTAACATGTGTTATTTTGACATTGCTACAGTAATTACATTCTTGTTGTCTCTGGGCACTAACAAAGGAAACGCCTAGTTAGAACAGAATGAAGGAGGAGCTGATTTCAGAGGACTGAGCCAAAGCTATTGGATTTGTGAGGTTAACTTTGGAAGGGTCATTACTGCTGAGCTTCTAATGTGCTTCACAGATGGCAGCCCTGTATGGGGCTACTTCCAGAAATCTCATCTCTAGCACACCCCACTGGAGACCTTTTCAGTTGTCCTTTCTTCACTTCCCTTGGACCTTACCATAATCCTTAATACACATCTGCTCTTCATTGTTAAAACCCCCACAAGTTATCTTCCTTGAGTGATGAACCAAAGCAAAGCTACAGGCTCTCACCATCCAGAGAGGGCTTCACTAGGCCATGGTGGGAGATGGGCCCCTGTTATTATCCAGTGGCAGAATGAGAGCCACATGCTACCCAGCCAGTAGTTGCTTCTTAGCTTCATCAGTTTTCTTTCAGAATGGGTTAGACTTTATCCTATAAAGGTAAACTATGTAGCAACACAGGACTTGCCCCTTTTACATTGGTACTTATACTTTTCAGAATTCAGTTTATTTCCGGCTGGAGATCAAACCCAGCACCTTACACATGCAAGGCAAATAAACAACTACATAACTACTTCCCCATCCAAAACTGACATTTCTGACCTAAATTTATTGGGTCAGTAATTCACACTGTAACTTCTTACCTTGATCTGAACAATTCAGACAACCTCTAAGGAATCTTTACAGATTCCTACGCACAGCTGCAACAGCCTGAATGCCATGCCACCACAGCCTGAATGGGGTGGCCTTCAGATAGAGACCATACCCCCCACATACGGTAAACTTTATTGTGTGCCATCACTTTTCAACCTGTGCAGATATATATAGACTTTCCCCCATTTCTTTTCATTATCTGCACAGGTTGAATATATATATATACATATGTATTTATATACACATATTTATATGTATAAAAATATATATACATATATATTTCTATATATAAATATATATAAATATAAATGATATATTTTTTATATATAAATATAGATATATACTATATACTATACATATGATATATACTATATATTTTATACTATATTTATATGTATATTTATATACATATATACATTATATGTGTATATACATATTAATGTGCATTATATATGTATATATAGACATATATATCTACAATTCCTGCCTCTTTCCCACTGGATGCTGGAATTATACCTGGTAGTGCTCAGGGGATCGAACCTGGACTGGTGGCCTGCAAGGCAAACACCCTACCTGATGTACTATTGCTCCTGCCCCCAAAAAGTTCATACGGTTTTTATACCTCTCTAAGAGCTTCTAACATGTCCTACTTAGGACATGGAACATAGTGACGAGCATCACTGTTCATTGGGAAGAACAGGGACTGCATGTGTATCCCTCATCCCTGCTATTAAACATCCAATTTCATGAGAAGGAGCAGGCTGTAAAGCTGAAATAACTGAGAGCTATGAATGTGTGATTGTGTGAGTGTGTGTGTGTTTGTGTGTGGCATTTTCACATATTCTTTTACCAAGAAGTAATGTGAACCAGAAGAGTTCAAAGTTTTACACACACATTGCCTAATATGAATGAAGGATGTCTAGAATAACAAGAAAAAAAAGTCAAATCTTTCAACTTTTTTTCCAGACAATGAACACATATACGTCTTTTTTCTGGCAAGTGGAGAAAGGATTATTTCCTCTTTTAATCCTATTTTAGCCTTCATGAATCCTCCCCAGAAGTCTTTGAGAAATAAGTATTTCCATGGATTTTTTTTCTGTTTGAACCAAAAGTAGTGTCAGTGAGAGATAGGTCTAGGTCATTGCCATGTTGGGCAGGGAGCAGGCAGAAGAGAGGTTGGAGTTGTATATTTGGTTGGTTGGTATGAGTGATGTTTTTATCATCTAATGCTTCTACAGCCCAAGCAATAGAAAAGGCTATTGATCAGAGAGGAAGGCTCTGTCACAGGACTCAGCATCCAGTGGGAAAGAGGCCATCTTGACTGAGACTTCATGTGATGATGGCCAAGTTATTTGATTCACTCTGACCTGAGCTTTGCCCAAGTCAAATAGATGGCATTATTCAGACATTTACTCCAGACCAATAACTGTTCTAAATTTTTTCGTCTTGACTCTTCTCATCTTCATAGTCACTAGCTGTAAAGATACCATTCATTGTGCCCATTTCTGAGATGGGAAACCAAAGTTATTACAGACACTAGGTTATTTAACCACATTATGTGACTGGTAAGCAACAAAATTGGTGCTTGAGGCCAGGCAGGTGGGCTTTCAAACCTGCCTCACAAATCTACACTGTGCCCCTCATAAAATGTGCAGGGGAGATTTTTTTTCAAACCAAAGTGGAGCTTTACTGAAGCACCCTTCATAGGACACGCATTACTTACTTTCAGCTTTGGCATCTTTGTCAACCCAGAGAACATTCCAGATAAACTTCAAGACACACCCTCCCACCCAGATGTGCTCTTGATCATGGGGGCGGCTTCAAGGTTAGCTGACAGTCAGCTCATCCTCCCGCCCCTATTGAAAAAAAAGAAATGAAAGAAACCTCTAGATATGTAACCATTATCTAGCTTGGTTCAAAAATTAGATCTGCTGTGTCTAGGAACTACAACTGGTATCATTTCAAAACAATTTCTGTTCTTCATGGCATAGAATTTTTATTCCAGGGATGAAAGCTAGTTACGTGTGGTATGCACCACTGAGCTACACACACAGTCCCAGGCAAGTGATTTGGATGGGACATTTCTGGGAATCCCACGACCTCATACATGTAAAATGTTTGCTCTATTATTGAGCCACAGACCTAACCTCCACACATGGATTTTTCACTTTGTTTTTGTTTTTGTTGTTGTTGTTGTTGTTGTTGTTGTTGTTGTTGTTGTTGTTGTGGGGCCAATCTTGGCAGTGCTCAGGACTAAATTCTCCGTCTATGCTCCAGGGTCAGTACTAGTAGCACTTGAGAGACCGTATGTGGTGCTGAACTCAAACCAGAGTCAGTCACATATAAGGCAACTCCCCAAATGGCTGTACTATCTCTCCAGCCCCTTAAGAAGAGATCACAGGGATGTGAGGGCGATCTGGCTGCGACATCTGTCACCCCATTGATCGCCAGGGTTGATTCGGCTGATCTGGCTGGCTAGGCGGGTGTCCCCTTCCTCCCTCACCGCTCCATATGCGTCCCTCCCGAAGCTGCACGCTTGGTCGAAGAGGAAGAGGATGGCCTTCCCGAATAGAGACGGGCCGGTCTTCGGTCGAGGGTATACGAGTAGCTGCGCTCCCCTACTAGAACCTCCAAACAAGCTCTCAAGAAGAGATCACAGACATTTTTTCCCTTAGATTTTGGGGTCACACCCTATACAAAGGATGCTTTGTTTTGTTTTGTGCCCCATCAAGCAACGTCAGGGCTTTTGTCTCTGTGCTCAGGGATTACTACTAGCAAGACTCAGGAAACTGTTGGGGGCTAAGGATTGAACATGGGTCAGCGCATGCAAGGCAAGCACCCCACTCACTGTACTATCTCTCCAGCCATACAAGCAATTTTTAAAAAAATATTAACTAATAGTTGCTTGAGCTACATCTCTTTTCAAAGTAAAAAATAACACATTATTATTACTTACTTCTGACCTAGGGCCATTGCTTTCTGCTTTCGATATACCCCTATTTCTTTATTTCAGCAAAATTTGGTGCTCAAAGTCCCTGGCAGGTTACCCTCACTGCTGAGGACAAGTATAGATACAGGTTTAAAGTAGGTTTTTATTGAGCAGTTCCCACTGGTGGGAAAAGTCTAAAGAACACAGCAGAGAACCATACATGGCCCTACAGCTTAGTGACCTACAGCTGCCCCTCCTTCTTTTGCAGCCCCTTCAATGACCGGCCCATGTGCAGGATCTGCCATGAGGGAAGCAGCCAAGAAGACTTGCTTTCTCCATGTGAATGTACTGGGACCTTGGGGACAATTCATCGGAGCTGCCTGGAGCACTGGCTGTCATCCTCAAACACCAGCTACTGTGAACTCTGCCACTATAGGTTTGCAGTGGAGCGCAAACCAAGACCATTAGTGGAGGTTAGTAATTGGGGCACGTCCTGAAAACTTAGCTCTAATGAGCAAATGATGTCTGCTTTTATGCCAGTATCCCAAACGCTGTGGAGCGTCTCTGAAGTGCAGTAGTGACTCTTGTGTTTGAGAGAGAAAAACAGACAAACAAAAGTACCTCACTGACTTCCTCAAAAATCACCAATAGAAAGGCAACCTCATGAGGTGGAGGCAAGAGTAGAGGAAATCAGCATGAGGGGAAAAGAAAAGTTTATAGATTTGATCACTATTTTTTCATCTTTGTGAAATGGGAAAAACAAATCACACACTTTTCTCTTTGAACACCATCGCCCATCATGAAGCAGCTGTTAATGGGTATTAAGGTTGACTGTTCTGAAAGTCCTTCATGGAAAATATTAAATAGTTAATCCAGTTTAAAGACTGTATACCTAGACTTCCTGGGTTTAAATAGCTCTGTAACGTTAGGTAAGTTACTTCACCTCTTGGAATTAAATGAGTTAATATTTATAAAGTACTTAAAATAATACTGAATACATAGGCAAGTGTTTCAGTGAGGGGAAAAAAGAATCCTGAGAAATTAAACACCTCTTTATTATCAGGAGCTTTTTTCTTAGTCAGTGCTGTCAGCGCATTTATTAAATTGCAGGATAGGGCCTGTACAGAGAGATAGAAAAGTAGGAAAGGTGCTTCCCTTGCACATATTCAACCCAGGTTAAATCGCTGGCACCCCACATGGTACCCCAACCCCTGCTGGGAGTGATCCCTGAGCACAAAGCCAAGGGTAAGCCCTGAACACCAATAGGTGTGACCTAAAACACAAACCAAAAATTGAATTTAACTTAAAATGGTAGGACCAAGGCCAAAGAAGTAGCTTGGGGTGCTAATGCATATGCTTTGCATACAGGAGGCCCAGCCCTTGTATCCTTACCCTACTTGGTCCCCTGAGTACCACCAGGAGTGATCCCTAGCAACACTCTGCTAGATGTGACCTGAAGACAAAAAAAAAATGGCAATACATTTTCATTCATGTTTTGGGAATCACAAGATTCTTCTTTAGATCAAGAGAGTCTAGTATTGTATTACAGGAGAAAACTGGAATGAAATTATTCTTTTCTCCCTCTCTTATCCCAAGTTGTATCAGTCAATTAAATATTCTGCCCCAAGCACTGCCAGATACAGTCTTCATGGTCCCCGGCATGTTGATCTTGATCAAAACTGCATCTCTGGACTCTAGCATTCACCTACACTGTAAAGCCAAGTATCTCTGGTAGAGCCCTTATTCCCCCCCAAGCACTCTTGGAGCGTCTCCCTCCAAAAGATGGACATTGGAACAGTAAAATTTCTAAAATATTATGAACTAGAGCAAACTGAAAAGCAAAAGATACTGTGCCTGTAACCAGAACTGCAGATAACCTTAGTTTAGCCAGCAAACATTTAGCCTTAAATTGGAGCTAGAAAACAAAGCCCTGATTGGCTCTGATTTAAAATACAGTGTTTGCACCTCGGCCTAAGGCTCTGGAGAGGTCTGTACATACTTTATCTTGGTTTTGACCTTGAAAATTTTATCAGGACTCATCACTGTGTTTTAACTATGACTTGCTTGCCAAATGGCACACAATTTATTTGACTTGCCCCAATAGACTATGCTTTTTTTAAGATGCTGGATCAAGTGACCTCTTAATTTAGCTGTCTTGCTGCTTGACATTGGCTTTCAGAAATTCATATTTTAGAGTGCCCATCAGGGGTTGGCCCTATGCCACTGTCATTGGGATTTCCATTTCAGAAGTTCTCTGCAGAGGGGGAAAATATAATTAAATACAAAAAGAGATGAACACTTCTCAAGCCCAGTGGCAAAAGTTAAAAAGAAGCCTGTTTCTCCTTTCCAAAAACTTTTTGGAGCCTCCCCAAATTGATGTTGCAGCTTCTCCAGGGAAACTGGCTTCCCAGAATAGAGACCCTGTTTTCAGTGGGCTGCATCCAGCGTCTGCTTTAGTCGGCAGTCCTAGTAAAGATTACTTTTACTTGTAAATGGTAAAAAACAAGTATATAGTATGTTCATAATATATAACTGAAGAGGGGAGGTGTGTAATCATAGCACACATCTCAGATAATGTGCACAGTTCCCTCACCCCAAAAAGAAACAATCCCCCATGCAGATATTTCTTCAAAGACATCTATATCAGGCCATATACAGACTCCAGCATCTTGTCATTAAACAAGGAAGCAAGGGAAATGACCTTGAAAATGTGTGAAGTCCTCTGCAAGATTTAGGGCCTCACCTACAAAAACTTCCCCAAACGGTCACTGGTGGTGAAATTTTCATTGCACAAATGGAATGTGACATTTTTCAGAGTTAATGATGATTGAACAAGTTGAGAGTGAAAGGCAAAACTCCTCCAGCCGGGGAGGCTAGCCGTTTGATCATCCCATGGTGAAATGAACTTGCTGTTTGACCACAAGCAATAAAAAAGAAGTTGTCTTTGGTTTCTCAGCTAGAGGACAAATGAGAACCAGGTGCCTGCAGATTTTTAAGCAAATAACACTACTAATGGACTTTGCACTTCTTACCATAGGGCAGTTTTCTTCATATTCTCAACATTTTTACCTCTAGATAAATGAATCTTTTTAGTAAGTCAGCAAAACCTGCCCATTTGGCTAAAGCATTAGGAGTGTTATTACTTTATTTCTCACTTTCACTCTTTTAATTGCTTTAATCATTATTTTATTTACCATTTGTATCTGTCTCCTCATTAAAGCAAGAAAGTTCCATAACATTCATTAAAAATCAATGTGATAATAACTCTTGTTGCTAGAGGAAGCAGTTGAAAAGTCATTTCTAAATTGCATTTGTCAGCATCCAGACATTAAACGGGTTGGAATTGCTTTAACACCTCAGATTTCCACTCTTGAGTAAACTCTTGCATTTGACATAACCCTCTCTTCCTTAGCACTGTTTCAAAGGCTGCTCCCTTTCCCTGCAACCAGCACATGGGCATACATTTGAATCATGTCAGGAACCCAGGCTGGTCTCTGTATACTGTCCAATAAGAAAAGCATTTACTGCCGTATCACCACCACCCCGAATGAAGGGTATTCTACTCAATAGCTGAATCATTGGACTGGCTTTAATTAGCACCTTCAAATTGGGTGTTTTTTTCCCCACTATCACTGATAATCGGACGGAATGACTCAGTTTCTCTGACCTGTAATATGGAAAAGAATGAACTCTGAGTTCCTCAATAAACCTTTGTATGTAAAACTAAAATTTTTTGTGCCAAAAGCACATTCTACACTTAAATAAGTGCATTGTATGATATGAAATATAAACCTCAGTAAGTGGGCAGTGTGTGTATGTGGCATGTGTGCGTACATATCTACTTTACTACCAAAATGGCCAGAATAAATCTTGTCATTTATTTTGAACATTTATTTGCTAATTTTACACCCTAAATATTTTCCTGGTTCTAGGGAAGTCAGTAAAACAGGAGCTAGTTGTAACCCAAGAAACTACATTGCAATCGATAAGAGCAGCATTTCTCAGCCAGGAACTAGATGGCCCCCCAAGGGCCCTCAGAATATTCTAAAGGGGCCACAGATGAAAATTGTTTTGATGGATGGCATCATCAAAACAGGACCCTAACAAATAAAGGTTGAGAAATATTGATCTAGAATATTCAGAAGTGGGTGAATATCTTCTATAAACAAGCTTCCACACATTTCATGTGGTCTGCATCCAACTAGGTGAAGCTTGAAAGAAAAGGATTCAAATTATATGTGACAAAAGGGAAGATCAGATAGTACACACATGCTTTTGATTCCCCCATTGGTAGCACCTCTCTCCTGAAGGCTACATTTTGCTGTTGGTGATGATGATGGAAAAGGTACCCAGTGGCAATTTGTTAGATGAATTATCCCAAGAATAATGACTTGGTAGAATGCAACAAACAGATACACACTATCCATAACAGGATTCACTGAAGACCAGCCTAGGTGATTTTATGCTCTCCTTCCTGCTCATTTTTAGCTTTCCTCATTTCTCTTTGTAAGTTGAACTCTGATACCATTCTTTTATAATGATGGGTAAAATACAGCAAACCAATAAAAAATACCATGATTTGTTTCTGAAAATGTGTTCCTTGAGTCTAGCCTATTGCCATGATTGCATATCTGACTGAGCAGTTTGCCAAGAAAGTCCATCTTACTGTGCTTGCAACATCCATATTGGTTGTGGTTTTTTTTTTCTTTTTTCTGATGTGGCTCTCTGCCATCAGACTCCTAAGCCATGCCATGTATCAGTAACACCCACCGTTGCCCAGAAAACTCGTGCAATAATAGATTGGCTCAACAGTGTTGTGGTTAAAATGGAACAGCCAGGAAACAGTGGAAATCTGGAGCAGAAGCTTCCCGGGATCTGATACTTCCTCTGATTGGAGAGACATGGTGATTTTTCACAGAAGCGATTAGGTTTCCGTATTCCTGTTTCCTTTTCACAGGCCCAGCTGATGGATAAGAATTGTAAGAACAATTTAAAAGCTGCTCCATGTGAGTCAGAGGTTTAGCTAAATTGAAGCTGAGAGTGTTTTCACATATATCAGTTACCCAGAATAATAGAAAGTAAAGCTAAAGAGATGAGGATTAAGGGTTGTTGTTTTTTTGTGTTTTTTTTAAAGTTCTTATTTATAAAAAATAAGAGTTTGCAAATTCTTTTTTAAGGCACTAAGAGAAGAAAGTTTATGGGGGGGGGGTTTGGCTTTTGTTTCATTTCAGGGGTTGCACAGATTGAACCCACAGCCTCACACATAGGAAATTGGTTTTAAAATGTGCCCTAAATTCAGTGTGATTTCTGGGCCTCTACAGGGAACAGAATAGAACTGAAGTGGAAAAAACACTTTCTACCAAGACCACACTTCCAGCTATGTAGCTATCAGACTTAGGACATTGTTCTACTCCGATTGTAGTTTTTTTTTAATTTTCAGTATGTATTTTAAGGGGAATTGTGAGGTTTTTGTTTCAAAGTATTTTTATCTACACACTGTTGTAGCATTGGGGAAGCTTGAAAATGATATCACAGGGAATATGAACTCATTCAAGGAGCATCAACAGGAGACAGACCTATCCTCAGAGGAAGACCAGAAAGCTCCCCCTCTTTAGCCAGCTCCTGAACAGCCTGCTGAGTAATGTGGCTAGGCCATAATCACTGCATATGATAAGCTACCAGTAAGCATCTGTATATTAACCACAATGGATGCTTGCACAACCCTTCGCCCCTAATTGCAAGCCATACATGGAATTTTCAGTATCTTAATGTAAGCCAAACACCCAGTTTAGACAGGGCATGCATACTCATAGTTTTGTGAGCAACACTATTTGTGCTATGGTTCTGATAAATCCTGGCTCCTACCCAGTCATCATCCTCAATCGGGTTTTGAGGAATGGCAGCTGGCTGGCACCCTGTTTCATACCATAGCCAGAGAGAGGGAAAAGGTGAGCCTCGGGGCTTGGCAGGGAAACATTGGCCTGAGTTGGAGAAGTATGGCGGGGGTTGGCAGACTGGGCCAGATCAGAAATGTTCAGGTCCAGCTAGCAGTTTGTCAAGCTTTTAGGATTCCAAATGCTGTGCAGACCTTTCACTAGTGGCTTTCAGGAGAGGAACAGTGAGGGTAAGGGAGCCCACGAGACTCATTAGTAGATATAGAAACAGGTTTGCATGTGTGTGTGTGTGTGTGTGCCGCGTGTGTGAATTAATTGCTGACATAATAATTTTTCCACTTTATCACCATGGTTCACAAAAATGTTCATGATGCATGTGTTACAAGCATTTGATTTTCAACCCCAATCCACCACCATTGTGACCATTATCCACATTTTCCCAACCACCCTTCAAGCCTCCCCATGGCAGGCCCCAAATAATTTAGTTTATAATGCTTGTTACCACTAAATGGCTGTGTTATTAAAGAAAAAATAATAAAGTCAACTGCCCTCCAGTTCTGTAAGCAACATGGAATGTGGTCTGGATTTGGTTTGAAATGCTCATACTTCACACTCCCACATCCACCAGAGCTCAAGAGCAGGCCACACAGGCTCCTCCTACTCTGCTGCCCTTCTTTCCTGCTCCAGCTTTCTGAGACACCTCTCCTGGCTCCTCCAGGCAAGGCTTAAGTTCTCACAGAACAATGTTAGAGGACTGTTAGTATGAAGGATGGCAGAAATATATCAGAAACAGAAGTGCACTGAGAGACTTTGTGTATATTTTATAGCTACTAGAACACACCTCCCTGCAGTGAAAACTTTACAAAACTTTGCAGCAGTTTTCTAGTCAGCCTGCCTGCAGCTCTGCTGTAACATCCTGCAATGGGTGGACCTCAGGGAACCTTGCATTCTGCAGTGAGACCTGGAGTGGCCTGCAGTGAGTGGCCATTTCTCTTCTTTCTGTGTCACACTCCTCATAGAAAAGTAAAGCAGAGCCCACATGCTAACAACCTCATTCATGGCTACCTCGAGGAACCAGCCCTTCCTTTGGAAGTACGTGGGCCTGCACTCTCCACTCACACCAACCTCCCTTCCCTGACTTCCATTTACTTCTGAGACTTCAAAACCAGGTTGATCTCCACCACCTTTAGAAGAGTTCTCTAATATTTATTTTCCTTCAGGATAGTGCATGAGGAACCATTTGACCTCCTTTCTCCTGTCCCCACATTGCAAGCAAGCTGAAGTGGCTGCTTCCCCATCAAAAGACAAACGAACCACTTAAAGGCTGTACACAGCAGAGATTGTGGTGAGCCACAATGGTTCCAAATACCTCCCACTTGCAGTTTGCCTTCATGTTGCCCAAGTGCTTGCTTGACCTCTTATCAGGTTTGTTGAGCAGCCACTGGCTTCCATGAAGACTGTGACACCATTTGTGGTTCTAGCAGATAAGATGGCCCAAATCCAGCCATCCTTGTTCAGGCCTGGATTTTTCTCTTGGTTTTGGTGGCTAAATTGGCTGTTACTGTGTTACTTAAAGCTTAAGTTACATAGAGGCTGTTTTAGAGGTATTATTCAGTTCACAGCTTGCTTCATTAAAAATCACTTCATTAAAAAAAGCAAGCCAGCCGAAGTGTTCATAGAACCGTGCCAGATGGAAGTAAGTGAACCTACTGCTTGGTGCCGTGTTTTCAGACCATCCTTCCACTGCTGGTAAAGGATTATACTGGAAGGAAGTTCAGCCCCAGCTGTAAATAAAAGAAAGACAATAGCAGATTCTGTTATTTTAAGTTGTACTGATACTTGCTGTGAACTTGGGTTGAAATGCACATGAGAATCTGCTCTCAAGAGCACCATTGCTGCTCCTTCTACTCCCCATCTGAGGACCTCAAACACAAAATTGCAAAATCCGAGAATATCTTCACACAACTTTCTTATTTCAATTATTCTGCATTTTAAAAAATACAGAGGAGGACAAAAAATAATATATCAAACAGGTGTGTATCCACCATCTAAATTAACAAATGTGTGAGCATTTTAGGAGCAGCATTCAAGAAAAAGGCCTAGGGGCACTGAGATGGCTTAAAGGGTTGGAGCTCATAGGTTGATTCCCAGACTTGAGCCGGAGTTAACCCTAATCGTCCCCTACCAGACTGCTGGGTGAGTACGTCCAAAACAAAAGAAGCCCAGCTCCCAAGGGTACAAGCTGGAGTAGAGGGATGGGGGAGTGACACAAAAGGCAGAGAGGAAGTGTCTGGGTCTGCTCTAATTCATTCCAGGTAGTCTTAAATGGAGTAGAAAATTCGGCTGGGTTGTCCCAAAATAAAATGAGTAAACAAAATGAGTCAGGTGGCCCTAAAAGACTCAGGGTCCTTCGAGCTACCTCCAAATATGAGAACAAATAGAGCCAGCGTTGACCTCCCGGGGTCCACTTCGGCAAAAAGGCAGACAATTAAAGTTATTATACAGGAGTGTGGAATGGTGGCCGTGGAGGTGTCCCTGGGCTGCAGGTGGTAGAACTTAGCAAAGACAAATCTGATAGAGAAGCAGTGAAGTATCACTGACTGCAACGGGTAATCATCCTTCTCCCTGGTCCTGCTGAAATAACAAGGCACAATCAGCTCCCCGGGAACTTCCCCATGCAGGTCCGAGGCGAGGCACTGGGCTGCACTGAAAGGAGAACCTACACTGCAGGCAGGCAGGTGCAGACGCAGAGTTAGAGAATAAGCACCGAAACTCCCTGCTGTGGGTGCTGCCAGCCCTCCTCTCCAGCTTCCATTTTAAGTGTCAACAACTGACACTTTTAACTCCAGAGAAAGAATACACATTTTCTAAACCAATGATGGAGTGAAATACTATAATTATGGCTAAATTCTGCTTAATGAACAATTGTATTCGAATGAGCTAAGTGAAGAAGTATCTTCAGTTAGACAGTGGGAGATCAGCCAGTTTCTAGACCCAGGTGGGCCATGAGCTTCATCTTTCACAACAGGCACAGATCTTGATATGACCCCCCCCATTCAGTAGGATTAATTAATTTCACCTTGTGTCCACCTACTTTGGGAGAGATAGAGAGCCTGCGGGGGCCACACATGGTGGTGCTCACTCTGATGATAATCACTCCTGATGATGCTTGCAGGACAATGTGTGATGCCAGATACTCCAAATACTGGGGGTCATCTGCATTCAAGGCAGTGCAGCTTACCCCAGTACTATCTCTTTTGACCCAGAACTCACCTTAAGATGTTCACACCCCAAAAGGTTCTTTACTCTTAAATTATGTACCTATTTCCTAGTAAAAAGAAATACCATGATAGTGTACTTAATATTGCCATCATTCAGTGTCTCACATCTCCCTATAATGGGTATTTTGTAAATGAGAAGACGGAGACTACATGCTGCTAAATCACTCTTCAGTTATCCACTGTTTGGGGGATGGAGGGGTGCCACACCTGATAATGCTTGGGGTCGTTCCCAGCTTTGTGCTCAGGCATGACCCCTGGGTGATACGCAAGGGCCATATGTGGCACCAAGAAATTGAATAGGGGTCAGTTGCAAGCAGAGCAAGTACCTTACCTCCTGTACTATCTCTGTTCCTTCTTTCATAATCTTAAATAGTTGCAGCCACAAAGCCTGATGTAGACTGGGTGAGAGTGATAGTCAGCAGGTAGGGGTTTGCCTTGCACACGGCCGACCCAGGTTCAATACCCAGCATCCTATATGGTCCCCCAAGCACCACCAGGATGATTCCGGAGTTCAGAGCCAGGAGTAACCCGAAGCATCAATAAGTCAGTTGTGTCTGGCTGCACATGACCACATAGTCCATGCTCTATACACAAAACCTGGTGTCTTATTGCTGACTCTAAAGTACTTTCAGTGGCTCATTGATAAACACACTCACAAAGACACACAGAACTAAGGTCTTTCTTCTCAAAGGGCTAGATATGCTTCAGAAAGGAAAAGTGAAGAAGGCGACTAAAACCCTGGTATCTTCTTTATGTTAAATGTATCTGTTGAGCCCGACTCAAGAGAGAAGCTGAATTCAGGCCCAGGTATGCGGGACTTGGCTACTACGCCAACCAGGTTTTTGGGGAGCTTGGACTGGGGCCACCTCCCCCCCACCTCAGCTCCCTCCACAAAGGC
Source organism: Cryptotis parvus (assembly GCA_021461705.1). Lineage (NCBI taxonomy): Eukaryota > Metazoa > Chordata > Mammalia > Eulipotyphla > Soricidae > Cryptotis > Cryptotis parvus. Next base: position 71,270 of record JAJIBD010009854.1, read on the forward strand.
CTGCCGCCCCGCCAAGAACTGCTTGTGGGGCTCTCAGCTGAACACCAGGTATTCAGGTGCAGGGCGGGAGTCTCTGCTTACCTGCCCTGTGCTAGAATGATGGGCGTCTTGGGGTGGGGGGCAGGCTTTTGCTTCTTGGCCTATCTTCTGCCAGGCTCCCAGAAGTCAGAAAACCTTGGCAACACAACCACAGTCATCCTCTGGTCCAGACTCTATGGCTGGACACAGCCCGATCCCCATTGCTTTGCACCTGCGCGATATCTCAATACCCAGTATACCACAAACGTGTGGGAGTCAGAGGCTAGGTAAGACAGAAAGGGAACAGTATGCTGATAATCATTGAAAATGATGATACCATCCGAGAACCAAACATTGAATATAGGCAAAGAGATACACATGATAATCTCTAAATGTATGTATTACAATCCACAATATGTAAGAAAAGGAAGCTAGGAGAGAGAGACAGAGTGAGAGAGAGAGAGAGAGAGAGAGAGAGATAAAGAACCTGTCATGGAGGCAGGCTGGGGAAGGGGCAGGGAAGTGGGGACATTGGTGGTGGGAAATGGGCACCGGTGGAGGGATGGGTGCTGGAACACTATATGACCGAAACTCAAACATGAACATCTTGTGATTGTATATCTCACAGTGGTATAATAAAATATTCAAAAAAATCAGCTCTTGAAGCTGGTAGGAGGCTTGCTCCAGTGAGGGAATGTGTCTTAGGACAGGGAAGGAACTATTATGACAATGACAGGGGGGATGATCTCACTCTGGACGACAACTGACTGGGTGCTTAAAGGAGGTAAAATTATATACGCGATACCCTTTCAGTAGCAATATTGCAAGCCACAGTGCCTAAAAAGAAAAAAGGAAAAAATTGCCTGCCGTAGAGGCAGGGTAGTGGTGCAGGAGGGAAGCGGGTGACATGAATGAATGGAAATGGACACTGATGAAGAAATTGGGAGCTTGTTTGGAGGTTCTAGCAGGGGAGCACAGCTACTCATATACCCTCGACCGAAGACAGGTCCATCTCTATTCAGGGAAGGCTGTCCCGAAGAGCGCAGCTTTGGGAGGGACACACGTGGAGCAGTGAGGAAGGGGGCACCTGCCTACCCAGCCAGATCAGCTGAATCAACCCTGGAGATCAATGGGGTGACAGATGTCACAGCCAGATCGCCCTCACATCCAGAGATTGGTGCTCAAACATTGTACATCTGAAACTCAAACATGAATCACTTTGTAACTTTGTAATTTATGGTGATTAAAAAAAATTTTTAATTAACTGTTGAATCCAGGACTGTTAGCCAAGAGAGACAGCTCAGAGGGTTTTAGGGCAGAGTACCTTTTCTGTCATGTATGAGAATGCAACAAAACACATTCATCCAAACCTAACATGACCCTAACAGATACTGTGGAGTTGGGGTGATTGTGATATGTCAGTATAGGATTGCAAATGTGCCTCTGGCCATGGGTGTTGAAGATGAGCAAGGCTGTGAGTGGTAGGGATCAGGTACACATGAGAAATCAGTCTCCCTTTTTCTCCATTTTAGAATGAATCATAAACCACTCTAAAAAAGGTGAAGTCAAGAGTCAGAGAAATAGTGCATTGAGTAAGGTACTTACCTTGTATACTTGACCTGGATTCAATCCCTGCATATGGTCCCTGGACCCCTGCCACGGTATGAAAAAATACAAAAATAAATAAACAACAAAAAGATAATCCCTGAGCACAGAGCCAGGAGTAAACCCTAAGCACAACCTGTGTGGCCCCAAAAATAAACACACACGCACACACACACACGTGCACGCACACACACACACACACACACGCACACACACACTTCTAGAAAAGTAAAGCAAGCCAAAACCAAAAACCAAGCAGCACCGGATTGAGTTGCAGAGATGGTGAAAGCTTTTCTTCTCTGACTCCGCACATTTTAGTTTAGTTGGAAAACTAAGCTTTTAGTTGCCTGTTGAAAATGAGAAATGTCATTCTTAGTTTTTTAGTTTTCAAGGGACTTTACATATCCTTTCTTTTATCCTTCTCACCTAGTTACTCTTTCTCTGCAATTGAGCCTTCCTTTTACTGAGTCATTATGTCACCAATTTCTTCTGCAATTTCTCCTAAGGGAGAGATGTTATTAGAGTCTAGTGAACTCAAATTTGTTAAACTCCTTTTCTCTTCTTTCACAAATGATTGTGAAGGTGACTCAACACTGGTAGGGTCAATTTGCTTAAACACTGTCTGTCATCTGTGTAATACAGGTCGATAAAAACATGTTTTGCAACTCATAAGAAAAAGAACATGGCTTTTTTTTCTAGGATTATTTGTGTAACTGCTTCAAATCTTTGCTTCACTTTTTAGACAAGTATAGGAGATTTTCAGAAAAGATAAGAAAGATCCCTACTGGGTTGTATGATTTTGCTTCTCTCCTATTTTTTCCTCAATGAATATTTCTGTGAGCACCTCATCACTATCTGTCTTCATTCTTGAAGAGATAGGGACCCTGTGTGATTGTTTGGGATAAAACTACTTCCTTAAATCTATTATTATTATTATTTTTTTGCTTTTTGGGTCACACCGGCAATACTCAGGGGTAACTCCTGGCTCTGCACTCAGGAATTACTCCTGGCGGTGTTCAGGAGACCATATGGGATACCGGGGATCGAACCTGGGCCGGCATGAGCCACCGTTTGCAAGGCAAATGCCCTACCCGCTGGACTATTGCTCTGGCCCCTTAAATCCATTATTACAGTAGTAGAGAGATAGGTTTACACTGTGATGGATATGTGTGAGGAAGCAATTTTTGTGCTTATATAATATGAAAAAGGGAAAAAGATACTTTGAAGCTTTCTGTTTACAGAAAGTGGATAAGAACAGGCTTAATTCTTCATTATGCCACTTAGGGAAAATGTTTACAGATCTGTTTGTGGAAAAAATATTTTCTGCTCATTTTATCACTCCCTCACCTCCAATTATTCTATTAGAAACAGAAAGTTAAAGTAAATGGTGAGGTTCAGAATCTTTTAGACTCTGAGGGAAAATGGCTAAAGGCATATATATGAAATGCTGGCAAGTCAGAGGAGCAGGAAAGGTGTAAAATATAATTTAGAGCAATATAAGGACTTCTCTCTTAAAAAGAGTCAGTTTAAAAACAAAAACAATTGGGACATGAAAATATTCACTCTACCAGAAAATAATGCAACCCCTCACCTCCACAGTCTTGTCCAAAGGCTGCTCTTTGCATTAAAGCCACTGGGGGATAGGATAAAAGCCATGAGAAATGAAAGTAATAAAATAGCTCTAATATTTTTCTAAACACAGGCTCATCTGCTTAAAATCTATGACTTTAAAGTTTCAACCCAGAAATTATTCATTCATCAAAATATACACATTTTTAGCTGTTTGTCAGACATACCTGACAGATCTGTATAGCTGAAAAATAGCCCTATTAGTTGGAGATGCAGCAAGGAAAAAAGAAAATATCTACAAACTGGAATTCATGCAAATTGGAGGGATTCTTTAGGGAAATCTACAGGACATCTTACATTATTTTTTCCAACAGGATTTTCCTATCTGCAATTTCTTAAACAGCTTTATTGAGGTATAATTCACAGGTATATAGTTAACCCATTTGAAGTGTACGATTCAGTGGCATTTTGTATAAATATATAGAGCTGTGTAACCATCAGCACAATCTGTTTTTATCACCTTAAAAGGAAACCTCACATATTTTGGCCTTCTCGTCCCCTGCCCTGCCCAGCCTGCCCCCCCAGGACCAGGCAACCACAAATCTACTTTATATCTCTCTGTATTTGCCTATACTGGGCATTTCCCATACATGAACCTCAACAGAATGTGTTACCTTATGGCTGACTTCCTTCACTCAGCTTAATGTTTTCAAGAGCTAGTCAACAAATTGGAAAGAGGTGGGGATGCCATACATGGCGGTCCTCAGGTATATCCAGTTCTGTACTCAGGGATTACTCCTGGCAATATTTGGGGGGTATTGTGCTGTGGAGGATCAAACCAGGATTGGCAGCTTGCAAGGCAAGTGCCTTAACCCTGTACTATCCCTCTAGCACTAGTCACAGATTTTATAGAAAATATATGTCATGGTCTCTCTTATGATTTATTTATTTTGTCTCTTATGATTTATTTAATTTAATTAAATAAACCATACATAGTAAGGTCTGGCAGCCTTGCAGACAGGAGACATTTTGATTTATTTAATTTTTTCTTGATTTCTCCTCAACATCCCATTTTCTTTTGTTATACTACTTTTGCCCCTTCCCTTAACAGTTTACTCTTTGCTGAATCCTTACCCTGTGCCACTGTTAAGGGCACAGTCATATTCCGCATGTGTACAGCCATCTCTTTAGAAATAAGGCCACTGGCACAGTGGTAGTTGGTTTTCTGTTTCAACTTTGTCCTTTTTTCATTATATTGGATGTGATGAAATCCTGTTTGGTTTTTACTATTTCATTGTATGAAAATAATTTGTACATTGATTTTTTTTGCCTTTTTTGTTATTGTTGTTGTTCAGTAGAAGACCTCTTTCATAAAGCTCACTAAATTTAATTTGGTTGCTTTCATGATTTGCTTGTCCTGTAACTTTACAATTAACATTTTATTATCACATTTTGTGCCCTGGGGTGACTATTTTTAACCAGTATCTAAGGAGAAATGATTAATTCTCAAAAGACAATCAAATCCTACTACCCATATTCTTAATTTCATCAAAGCTCAAAAAATACTCCTTTTTCCAAGGCGTATCTTTAGACAACTTAGGGAAATGCTCTAGAACAGAGTTCTTGACCTCAGGAAAGTCTGAGATTTTGAACTTGATTCAAGATGATTCTCATCTTGCTTATATCTGAAGTTGTAAGTGAATATAAAGCGTGAACTCTCTCCCCAGAAATGTACTTGCATACAGTGTCAAAAAAGCAGTTCCAAAGGGGTGACAGTTTTCTTGCTTTGTTTTGTTTTGCTTTATTTTTTTTCTGCTTTGGGTCACCACAGTGATTTGATACTCAGGAATTACTTCTGGCTCTAGTCAGGAATTACCCCTGGTGGTACTCCGGGACCATATGGTATGCTGAGAATCAAACCAGGGTCAGCCACATGCAAGGCAAGCACTATACCCACTGTCCTATTGCTCCAGGGTGACAGTTCTTGTAGGTCGATCCTGGCATTAAAATATAACTACGTAAATTGCAAGGAAACAGCTTTGCAAAAGCATTTTCTGTACCGTTGATCTGTCCAATTTGAGAAATAAGGGGAATTCTTCATACGTCAATGTCAATTTTCTCCCTCTGTGAGAAGATATGATTCTCTGGGTGCCACAGCAGTAAATATGATCCTACTGGAGCGATAGCACGTCGGGGAGGGCATTTGCCTTGCACACGGCCGACCTGGATTTGATCCCCGACATCCCATATGGTCTCCTGAGCAAGCAGCAGGAGTAATTCCTGAGTGCAGAACCAGGAGTAACCCCTAAGCATTTCGGGGGTGTGACCCATAAAACAAAAAGGAAAAAAAAGTAAATATAATCCTGCTAGGACTTAAAGGAATAGAGCTAGTGATTCAGTTATGCACTAATACAGAACATGATTATTAACTTGGGTTCTTCATGGTTGACCTGGTTCTGCTATGTGTACATGTTGGAAGCTGAGAGGTCATGTCTCAGGATTACTCAAGCTGAAAATGTGTCTATCCTTTTATTTTCAGGGAACTTTCCCATAGACAGAACCTGAATTTATCTGGCCCTTCTGGACATGCCAGTCTCTGAGGCTATGACCCAAATGACAATCCAAGTACAGCATGTCTGGTGCAATTCAAAGGGTCTTAATATTTCTGGTCTTTCCTTAAAATTTGAAGACAGAGACTTCTGAGCAAAAACAAAGAAGTTCCATCAAACCCCAGAGCTTAAACCATTGCCTCAAGTAGCACTTTGAGAGATCCTGGATCCAGCCTGCATTGACTTTCAAGTGTGTCTCCTGTCAGCAAGGCTGCCAGACCTTACTGTGTATGCAGGGTCCTTTTAAAGCAGAAACCAATAGACTAGGGACTATGGATCTAAACAGTTCTCTGTGCCCATGGGCCTTCCATCTAGCAGAAATGCTCCCCTTTCTCAAAGTATTTATAGTCCTGCTTACTTTGGCAGGATGTGGCCTTGGTAAGGACTGTTTTCTTTTAGCCTCTGCTTGGCCTGTGTATTATATGTCAACTCCTCCACCTCAGTCAGATTCAGGAGTGTTCGTACTCACAGTCACACCACATTCCAAACACAGAATATTTTTAATCTTCTACCATTTTGAGGACCCCTTTTGAATTTCATTACTTTTCTTTTACTCCTATCTTCAAATCAAGTATTTTTTATTCCTCTGTATTCTTCATATCCTCATGTTCTAGACAGTATTCTAGTGCTATTCTGGTCCCTTTTTCCTGTGATTTTGTACTGCTGGAAGTAATTATCCAAACATTCAGAAACCTGAATGCTGTGAGCTCCAACCACAGACCGGCAGAGAGGATATTAGATACCAACAGAAAAGCAAGGGATTCCCTGGGAACCAAAATGAAGTCAGGCTCACAGGACTGGGAAATGCTATTTGTATACTTTATTTGTGAGAGTTTTCACATTTTTGACCATTGTCACCCAAGGTAAATAATTTCTGTTTTTGGCACTGATTTGTTTTCTCTAATTTATTTATTTTTTTATTATTATACCACCGTGAGACATACAATTTCAAAGGTGTTCATAATTGGTTCTTGGTAATACAGTATTCCAGCACCCATCCCTCCACCAGTGCCCCATTTCCACCACCAATGTACCCCACCCCTTCCCGCCCACCCCAGGCTGCCTCAATAGCAGGTACCCCCCCACTTCCTCTCTTTTCTCTCTCTCTCTCTGTCTCTGCATCTCTATCCCTCTTCTTTTACACAAGGGGAAACACTGATTTTTTTTAAATCTAAATCTTCTATTATTTCTGTTCTCATATCTCCATCCTCTCCTGGCTGTTTATCTCTACTGTTCCTGGCTTTACATTGCTCACATATGTCACATTATTCTGTACCATCTCATGTTTCAGATAAGCAATTTCCATTTGGCTGTGATCACTTCTACACAGTGATGATCTAAAATAATTAAAGAGAAATGATTCTCATCTTGCTTATATCTGAAGTTGTAAGTGAATATATAAAATTATTTTGCCATCTAATCCTGCTGTGCTGCTAATCTTATCTTTGGTAAATTTCAAACCATTGATGTGAGCGTGTACATCAGTTGTTTAAACAATGCCAAGCCAAATTATAATGTCCCAGACACAAATATTATATTTATGGCGCACGATAGCCCATTAATTGACTTATTGGCTTACATCCTCCAGAGAGTGTTGCAAATCTCCAACATGCCCTTGAATATGACTTAGGTTTCAGCCAAATCACAGCTGTGAATGCCAGATCAACTGCTAGGAATGTGTCTGTGGTTACTATATTTGCTTCCAACAGTCAGGACTAACAATTTTATATATGCGTATATCTATAATATACATAATATATAAAATCTATGCTGTATAAGATATTGATATATTTTACTGAAACTCATCTGATTTCTACTCAGTGATTCTCTGATTTATAAATATTATTTATTTCACTTGGGGACACTTGTAGTGGTGGTGCTCAGCAGCTACTCCTGAGTCTGGTGCTTGAAGGGCCCTGAGGTGCTAAAGATTGAGCTCAGGGCATATAAAGCATAAAGCATGTGCTATGGCCCTTTGAGCTACTTCTCCAGCCCATGGAATGATTGATTTCTTTCTTCAATAATATTTATCAAGCACAAATTAAGAATCTTAGCAAATGCAGATATAACTATAGACAAATCCAGAAGAATGTTATATACAAACAGAGATTACCTGCTATGGATAAGGCACAGAATAAATAAGTGACTAAAGGGTTTATTGTGAAAGGGATAAGGTATAAAGGGAAAGTGATACGTTATAAAGGGGAAAAACAAGCTGTCAAATAGAGTAACTGGAGGCCAAAGAAATAAGTACAGGGGGTTAAGGTGCTTATGTTTTGCATCCCATGAATAACAGTTTGATCCCTGGCACCAACCCAAGCACTGCCAGGGTTTACTCCTGAGCACAGAGCTAGGAATAGCCCCTAAGAACCATCACAGCATCAAGAGTCCCACCCCACCAAAAATTTTTATTGAGAAATTTTAAACAGAAGAAACTGTGAGCTCAACAGATTCTAGGAAAACAGGACAGAAGCGAGGAGGCAATTATGTGGTTCAGATGGAAGATGAAGATAACTAGAAAAAATAGTTACATGGAAGAGAGAGATGTGAACATGTTTGCCATGTATTCTAGACAAACTGGCAGGACCTGCTAAAAGATTGGACATGAGGTAGTGGATGAGGAAAGAGAACAAAGACGGAACTGAGACTGTTGACCAGGGCCACCGGTCTCTATGTTCTCATGTGCTGTTGTAGGACAATCTGGGAAGAAATAGGTTTGTGCGGGCTGGTGATATGGTACAGGGGCTAAGCCAGTTGCCTTGCTTGTGGCCGACCCAGTTAGATTCCCTGCATCATGGACTCCCAGCATCATAGACCCCTAAGCACCACTAGGAATGATTCCTGAGCACAGAGCCAGAAGTAAGACCTGAGCACTGCAGGGTGTGGTGAAAATAAAATAAAAGGGTAAAGCAGAGGGGGAGGGGATAGGCTTATTGGAGAAGATGGAATGGTGACTGAGATATGTTGTAAAAAGCAATACAATTAGTGCCTGCTTAGGAGCAGGCATGGGCTTAGGTGGAAAACGAGGGTCTTTGATGGTGGAACTGGTGTTGGAATATTGAATACTTGAAACAACTGTACTGTGAACAACTTTGTAAAATTACAGCACTTAAATAAAGTTTAAAAATAGCAGCTGGAGCGATAGTCCATCGGGTAGGGCATTTGCCTTGCATGCGGCCAACTTGGGTTCGATCCCTGGCATCCCATATGGTCCCCTGAGCATTGCCAGGTGTGACCCAAAAAGCAAAAGGTAAGTCATCGGTCGGTTGGTAGGTCGGTCAATCGATCTATCGATATCGATAGATAGATCGATATCGATCGATCTATAGATCGATAGATCGATCGATAGATCGATAGATAGATAGATAGATAGATAGATAGATAGATAGATAGATAGATAGATAGATAGATAGATAGATAGATAGATAGATAGATAGATAGATAGATAGATAGATAGATAGATAGATAGATAGATAGATAGATAGATAGATAGATAGATAGATAGATAAAAGATGGAGTGGTGAGTATGAATCTTGTGTTCCATTGCAGACCTTGTAAAGTTTGAGATGTTTACTACAAATAAAGAATTATGTAGTGAACAGCTGGAGACAGGGATCTGGAGTAGCAAAAGAGAATGATACATACACTCTTTCATTGAACCTGATGTTCAGAACAAAAGCCGACAGACACATAACAATTGGAGAGGGTTTTTACCACACCACACTCAGCTGCGCTTCCTACTGCCCTCGACTAAGGAGACTCATTTTTGACTCCTGGGAACTTGATAAAGTTCACACAGCACAGAGGGGGCTGCAGGGTTTGAGGGAGGGCACTGGAAGCCACGTTCTGCCTTCTGCCTCCAGGCCCATGTTTTATATCTACTAGCTCTCCAACCTTATCCACTGTCAGAGTAAACGGAAGTTGGGATAAACTCTTTAGTTGAAAGAACTTTAGCCTGGAGTGTTCCATTACTGACTCCTCAACCAGAAGACCTTGATCAAGTAATCTCACTGAGGCTTAATATTTCAATTCAAAAGAAAATAAAACCACCACCTGGTGTTATTAAATTAGTTTTTAAAAGCTGGCACGTAAAAGGTTCTCAAAGCATACTTTTGGTTGAACTAGGGTTATAAAAATTTTAATGGACATTTGGTACTATCTTTTCTTGTATGTTTCAAGGTAGTTTTCTTTTTTAAAAGAAAAAAGAGATAGTAATTATGACTAAAACAATACAAAGCACCTTGAATAATTTGCTGGATTTCTTATGCTGCCTTATGACCTATGGAAAAATCGGTGATATTTCATGGTTATTTACATCTTCAAAAAAAACTTGAATGGAAACTACAGTTTTTAACCCTATAGCACAAAACAGTATGTAGCCATTCTTTTGGAACTTTCAAAGCTAAAAGAATGTACCTCTAGTTTAGAATACTAAAAGCAGTTAACCTCAGATTGTGATGTCTGCATACCAACAAAGTCTCTTCTTACCAATTTATTCCAATTTATATTGTTAAGATTACTTTCGGTGAGTGTTACAAGCATTTCAAATATTTATTCATTTTCTTTTTATTTTTGGCAATGCTGAAGAAGCTGGTCCCAGCTCTGTGTTTGGGTACCATATGTGCCAGAGATTGACCCTGAGGCCTGCACGTGGCCTATTATATTATCTCTTTGGCTCCAATATTCTTTTATTCACATTAAGCACCCACTATGCTCTAACACTGTTTTTGTATCAGACACTCCAGAATGAATAAAACAGAAGTCCCTGTCATGGAACTCACTTAAATGAGGAGCAAAAAACAAACAAGTAAAAGAGAAATAAGTTAACAGAATGATTTCAGAAAAGTTCTAGGCTCTGTTGGAAATAGAGTTGGAAATGTTTGCAAGTACAGGGAGTATTTTCAATGAGAAGGTTCTATCTGAGTTGAAACCTAATGATGAAAAGGAACCACCCTCACAAGAATATAGAGAAAGCTTTTTCTGTGTATATGAACAGGAACAACCACATGGAAAGAGGTTGGGAAAAGAGCAGATATGGTCTGAGGTTAGCGGGCATGAACCAAGTCTTACAGTAAAATCTTCGCATTTTAGGGCTGTGATGTGGTTCAAATAGCATAGCAATGTGAGCATTTGAGGTACTGAGTTTGATCCCCAGCACCACAAGACCACCTCCATCCACCAATCCTAGTACCCCTAGGTATGGATCTGATCATTTGTTTTGTTTCACTTTTATTTATCACCAGCATTTCTAAGACCAGACTCAGGTCAGTAAAGAAACAGGTCTGGGGACACACACCTGGTCTTATTATAGCAAATATTTTTCCTGTCCTGATTATTACAAAATAAGGACAGTGAGAATATTCATAGCTGATAATTTTTAATACTGAAAAAAAACTTAAAGGCTCTAACATGACCTGATTTCTGTTTTTACAGGATCGCTATAAAACCCTAGACTGTCAGGTTGAGCAGCTTGGAAACAGAGAGGTTACTATTATGTCCCAAGTAGATGACAGTGGTCCAAGAGGGCAGTAGTTGACATGGAGATCAATGCAGAGTTCACATATATGGGTTCAGATATTATGTGTGTGTGTGTGTGTGTGTGTGTGTGTGTGTGTGTGGTGTCAGTGCTGGCAAGTGCCAGCGGGACTTATTGAAGGACGGCATACATGGAGTGAGACAGACCGGAAATGGGACTGCACCATTGGTAGAGGTTATTGTCATTTACGGATGTGGTGGAGATCCGGAGAAGAAAAGAGACATGAAGTAAATCCTAAATCAAGATTTCTGATTTGGGCAGAAAACATTTGAGTTTTCTCTTAGTCATCCAAGTGGAGCTGTTGAGTGGCCTGCTAAATATACACATCTGGAGTTTTGGAAAAAGGCCAAAACTGAAGATTGGCATTTTTAAGGTCGTGACCAAATCCTCTGAAAAGTTTTCACTTGAGGTGCATTGCTTTGAGCCTGCTTTGATGGGTATCTGGAGCAAGCATCTCCTGCTCCCCTGGAGTCAGAATTTCCTTCTGAGTGACTTCAGCTGGCCTGAAAACTCGTCAAGATGTAGAGTTCAGGGATTTAAAACACTGATAGGAGTTTGTCTGTACTTGTTCTTTGCTGTGTTTCAAGCCAACTGAGAAGCAGGAGTTTTAGGTTCCATCTTTGTTTTTAAGTCAGGCAAAGGACCTGTCACAGAACTTCTGATTGTGTCACTGCTCCATTGATATGTGGCTCCCCAGCCAACATGACAGCTTCCTGCAGGCTGTATCGGGCTTCAAGAATAAGATCCACCTCCAGAAAGGCCAGCTCTCGGTTAATAACTCTACCAAGTGTCACCAAAACAGGAAACACTGGTGCATATCAGCCCAAGTGAGTAAACATAGTGAGGCCAAACCTTCCTTTCCCCTGTTCCATAAATTTATTATGGTTCTATCATTTGTAATCCCTTCTATCAGTTTCTTTCCTCCTTGTGATGGTTTCTCATTAAGGAGATTCATGGGGAAGTTGTAATCGATGAGAACTATTAGACACCAGAGTATAATCTGGTTCTTGTACAAACTCACCTGCATAGTGTCTGTCTACCACAGGGATTTAAGTCGATTAGCTCAGAGCCTGAAAGCCAGAATCTAATGTCCTAAAGCAGTGTACCCTTTTACCCTACTCACCACTCAGGGATTTAACAAATCGACACTGTTATTGTATCTGAACCCACATTTAACCCACCTTGAAAGGAACTACTGGAGTCTGTCTCAGCTAGATGTACCTTCAGAGTCGCTAAAGGATGTTGTGTCACGAGTGGCCAAACACCATTTAAATCCTTGCTACTGTCTCTGACTGTAGGGTGCTGACAGCTGTGGGGGTTCTTCTATGTTTGCTTGGTTGGTTTTGTCCTTATTTCCAGGACTAGATCGATCCCATGGTTCAGAAACCACTAATAATTGGAATGAGATTGCCGCAGAGAAAGAGGCTGCTCCTTGCCAGGGATTTCGATAGAACACACTGGCTGCTCGGTGTGTTTGATGAAACCAGAAAACAAAAGGCTGGAAAGAGACTGCCCCTGGGTCCCCCATAAGCCCTCCAGCAGCCCTATTGGGGGGAAGTGGGAGCAGAAATCTGCCAGGTGAAAGATTTCATGCAAAGGAGCACTAGTCTGTGTACTTTTAATTTAGGAAGTATTGGTTTATAAGACTGAATTTTTCTGTTTTATGGGTATAGTCTTACCCACTGTGCACCTCACCAAAGTGCCAGTGTCCCTCCACCACTGTCTGCAGTAGTTTACCCATCCCAGGTTCTACCTCATTCCACTTGGTATTGTCAGTTACTGTGCCCCACAATCTGAGGTTATTTTCCATTGGACATTATCTATTCCCTTGCTTCTTTTTTTTTTGTTTTTGTTTTGTTTTGTTGGGGGGGGGGGGTTGGGCGGTCAGGCTGGTGGTTTTTATTGGCCGTCCCTGCCAGTGCTCAGGGCTTACTGCTGGCTCTGGGCTCAGGAATCACTCATGGCAGGGATTGGGGGACTATATATGGGACTGGGGATCAAATCCATGTTAGCCATATCCAAGGCAAGTTTAGTTCTTTATATACCACACATGTATGAGATCATCTAGTATTTATCATTCTCTCTTTGACTTATTTTTCTTACTATAATTTACCTTCCAATCCAGCCATGTTGTAGCAAAAATCAAGATCTCTTATTTTCCTATAGCTGAACAGAATTCCATTATCTGTCTATGTATGTCACATCCTTTATCTGCCCATCTTGGGCACCCATTGGTCTCAATGGGCATTAGGTTATTTCAAATCGTGGCTGTTGTTAATAGCATTGCCATGAATCTAAGTGTATATATGTCTTTTCAAATTAGTGTTTTTTGTTCACAAAGCAATCTGCAGCTTTTAAAATACAGCTAACCACCCAGTATAAGTTGAATACTAAGGTTAAAATAAATTCCTCAAAAACAATACCTTATGGGGCCAGAGCAACAGTACAATGGGAAAAGCATTTGCCTTGATCATGGATGACCCAGGTTGGATCCCCAGCATCCCATATGACCCCTTATGCACCACCAGGAGTGAATCCGAGATGTAAAGCCAAGAGTATCACCAAGTGTGGCCTAAAAACAAAAGCAAAGCTTTCCAAATGAGGCAATAGAAGTGAATTGGTATCACACACCAAGGCAACTGTTGTAAATAAATATTCCATCTTGGGGCCGGAGTGATGGTTCAGCGGGTGGGGGCGTTTGCCTTGCAGCGGGTGGGGCGTTTGGCCCATGCCGGCCTGGGTTTGATCCCCAGCATCCCACGTGGTCCCCCGAGCACTGCCAGGAGTGATTCCTGAGTGCAGAGCCAGGAGAAACCCCTGAGCATTGCCGGGTGTGGCCCAAAAAAGCAAAAAAAAAAAAAATCCATCTTGCTTTGGTGAGAACAGTTGAGGTGTGGCATAGAATTGACTGAGAGTCCCTACCTTGCGCAGATGAGTACCACTGGATGTGACTCGAATATTTTTCTATTCTTTTATTTAAGAAAAATAAAATCCAACACTGTTGGTATAGGAATGCTCATTATCAAAGATATAGAGTTGAGGGGCAGGAGCTGAAGAGAAAGCTCAATGCTCTGAGCACTTGCTCTTCTTGGGAAGGCCTGGGTTTGCTCATCAGCACTGCATGGTGCCCTGAGCACAGCCAGGAGTGGCCCCCAAAGCATAGAGCCAATAGTATCCCCTGAGAACTATCAGGCTTGGCCCCAGAGTTTCACCCAAAAAAATGAATAATCTAATGTGGTCGAAGGGAATATTTTTTTAAAAAAGGAGATAAGGGTAATAAGCAGAAACATAAGCAAACCTGCCTTCCTACCACAGCCTGTCCTTATTTAAATGTTTGAGAGATGAAGATACTGCTACACAATGGGTTGAATGCTCTGTGTATAACTGATAAGAGAGGTAGAGGACATAGAAAAGCTAGAAATGTAAATGAACAATAATTGGAATCACCTTTTGTCTCTTATAAATTAGGCCAAAATGCATAATGATGTAACTGAAATTAAATACCCAGAAATTTTATTGGTTTGGTTTGGTAAAAGAATTAACAGAATAGCAGTAAGTGAATATTTTATAAAATTCTCATGGTAGTATCCCTAGCCAGACAACCATTCAGCTACTGATGTGCCAATAGAACAATAGGACTCATATCCCAATTTACTGACATTCTACAAAAATTCAGTTTAGCGCGTGCTGCATTTGGATTTGGTTCCAAAAGAGAATGTAAACCTTGTAAGCAGGCAACAATAAAGCGAAGATTGCTTCAGTTCCTACTTAACACTACCTCATTCTCTGTCCTTAAGTGAGCAACTAGAATGTGGACAATAATTTTAGTGCCCACTTCGTTTGTTTGTTTGTTTTATTTTTTGGGTCATAGCCAGTGATGTTTAGAGGTTACTCCTGGTTCTACACTCAGGAATTACTCCTGGTAAGGCTCAGGGGGCCATATGGGATGCCAGTGATCGAACCAAGTCTGCCGTGTGCAAGGCAAATGCCCTGCCTGCTGTCCACTATCTTTCTGGTCCCAAGTGCCCACTTTATAGCATTGTTTGAAGACTCAGATCACTTGACATCCCATTATTCATCGATTTGCTCGAGCGGGCACCAGTAACATTTCCATTTGTCCCTGTCACATGCCAGTGTAGTCCAATGGCATCTGCTTGCTCCAGGAATACTAAGAGCCTTAAACTGTTCATTCAGGGTCTTGATGAAGAAGTCTGACCATCTTGTAGGTGGATGACCTCATGATCTTTTGATGTCCCGTGGGACCGAGTCAGTAATGGCTCAAAACCAGCAGTCGTCTCCAAGTTGAATTACATGTCCAGCCCATCTGATTTTCGACGCTTTGGCAAATGAGACAGGATCCCTGAATCTTGATCATCAATGGAGGTCAGAACTCCAGATTCCTTCTCTCACTTGAATGAGGCGTAATATTCCAAGCATAGCTCTTTTGATTCCTCTTTGGGAGACCTGAATATGCTTGTATCTCTGAGGCATATGTTAGTGCAGGGAGAATGGTGGAGTCGAAGAGATGTGCCCAGAGTCAGAGGTTCTTTGTCCTTTTAGCTATTTCTTTGATGTTCTTGAAGGCAGTCCACACTGCTCTCTTCCTCCTGCACAGCTCAGCTGCTAGGTCGTTCGTCATGTTGAGTTCTCAACCTAGGAACAAAAAACTGCTGCATTCAAAGATGTTTGTTCCATTGAGAGTGAATGGAGCATCTGGAACTAGTTCATTTTTCATGAACACTGTTTTGTTTAGATTCAGCTGTAGACCTATCTTTCCACATTCTCAGTCAAAGTCAGCCAGCATTTGTGCCGCTTGGCTAATGTTTGTGGTTATTAGAACCATGTCATCAGTGAAGCAGAGGTGGTGTAGTTGCCGACCGTCTATCTTCACTCCCATTCCTTCTCATTCTAATTGTCGCATGATGTTCTCAAGTGTGGCACTGAAGAGTTTCTGTGAAATGGTATCACCCTGCTGAACTCCTCTTTTAACATCAATGATCACTTCCTTTGTAGAATGGTGAGATCCTGATGGTGAATCCATAATACAGCTCACGAAGGATCTTGATGTATTGAGTTTGAATGCCCTGTTTGTCTAGGGCGCCCGATGACTGCTTCAGTCTCAACAGAATCAAAGGCTTTCTTTAAATCAATGAACATTAGACAGAGCAGCATCTTGAACTCCCTACAAAACTCAGTGAGCTTGGTTACCTTGTGGATATGGTCAATTGTGCTGAATCCTTTCTGGGACCCAGCTTGGTCGCATAGTTGTCCTTCATCTAATGTTCTGCCAATCCTGTTCAGGAAGACTCAAGTGAAGAGCTTATAGATGACAGACAACAGGCAGATGGGGCGATAGTTGCCAATGTCTTAAATGTCTCCCTTCTTGAACAGTAGAACTGTCCTGCTGGTTTTCTATTGGAAGGAACTTTGCATTTAGACAGGTAGCATGAGAAGAGCCAAGCCAGTGTATTGATGAGTAATGATGGCAGATTCTTCAGGTGTTCGGGTCTGACTCCGTCTGAGCCAGGTGCTTTTCACTTCTTTACTGACGAAATGGCATTTCAGATTTCAGAAGAGAGAACGTTGGAATGACATTATCTATCCCTAAACTTGTTATATATTTACTGCTTTAGTTGTTGTGTTCCTGTAGATGACAGCCTTCTTCCTGTTCCCTATTCCCATGTTCTTCCTATCTTTCACTTTGTGGATATGGGTATCTTTCTAATGTTTGATACACAACTCATACATACATATGTATCTACAAAAGTGATCATTTTGTTTTGGGGTTTTTGTTTGTTTTAGTTTGTTTCATTTTACTTTTTTTTTGCTTTGTACCCAGCAATGCTCAGGGGTTTACTCCTGGCTCTAGGCTCAGGAATCACTCCTGGCAGTGTGCAGGGGACCATATGGGATGCTGAGGATCCAAC
>JAJIBD010009855.1:0-55585 GCA_021461705.1 Cryptotis parvus
CAAATAAATTCAGTCATTCTATATCTGTCTTTTTCCTTCTGGCTAATTTCACTCAACATGACCCTCTCCATGTCCATCCATTTATAGGCAAATTTCATACTTCATTTTTTCTAACAGCTGAATAGTATTCCATTGTGTAGATATGCCAGATTCCTTTATCCAGTCATCAGTTCTTGGCACTCTGGTTGTTTCCAGATTCTGGCTATTGTGAATAGTGCTGCTATGAAAATAAAAGTGCAGATGGTGTTTCCGCTGTGTGTTTTTTTGTTTCCCAGGGTATATTCCAAGGAGTGGTATAGCTGGGCCGAACAGGAGCTCAATTTCTAGTCTTTGGAGAAATGTCCATATTTTCCAAAAAAGGCTGTAGCAGTTGACATCCCCACCAACAATGGATGAGAGTCCCTTTCTCCCGCATTTGCACCAGAATTTGTTGCCCTTTGTTTTTTGGATATGTGCCAGTCTCTGTGGTGTGAGTTGATATCTCATTGTTGTTTTGATTTGCATCTCTCTGATGATTAGTGATTATTAACATAAAATGAGTTTTTGAGAGTGTGAATTTCCCTTGTCCATTTCACTTGTCCTTATGTCACTGTAATATTTACCTGAAACACTTTCCTTTTAGTTTGGTGCATGAGTCAATTGACTCTGTTGGAAGTCTAGGTAGATAATGTCTGTCTACTTTGGAGTCCTAGCAAAAGCAGATTTAATGTTTGCCTTTGACCTACACTTACCGGTTAGAATCTGCAAGAAAGCAAGTTAATTCTTCATTTTGAATTCTTTATTTATTGCTTCTTCAATAGGCATCATAACTGTCATAAATTAGTTATGTTAAACTGAACATGACATTGCATGACATGTACTATTGAACCATATGCTCTAATGCAGAAACCACGACTGCCAGAATAATCACTGTGACCTAGTTTAAACTCACTTGCCTCCCACAGTGGTTCAGGCAACCTTGTTTGGGGTCTGAACCTTTCCACTGTTTGACAAATATAATACTTTGGTCATCCCTCCTGCACATTATCTGCAGCTAGAGGAAATTGCCATTCTCTGACCATCATCAAGTTAGCAATGCAGAGCACATTTCTTTTATTCTTTGAACCTCTGCCTCTTTTACCACCAGAGAAAACTCTTCTATTACAGAAATCATATGAATTGGATATAGTCAGCTGGATAACATTTCCATTTTAGGATGTGTTGCGCCATGTAGCACACTCATTCTTTTCACAGTTTTAGGACTTATGCATAAAGAGGGAAAATGGTTAATCTTTAGGGACTTCTTAAGAATCACATAGCTATTGGGGATAGAAGTCAGGTTTACAGATTTGTGAAATAATTTAATGAATGATAGGCATAGGAAAAGTTATTAGGAGTAAAAGATTTGTAAAGAGGGGAAAAGCACATCTTAACACCAGAGTGAGTCAGAATAAAAGATCTCGTCTTGCATTTTTGTCAAGGTTTATATGTTCTTAATTAAATGTGAGCTTTCCACTACCATGTTTCTATATTATGATTGACGTAGGAGTCAGGCTTCAGATAATCATTTCATATAGTTTCATGCTAGTTGCATCTTACTGATTAGTGTTTTCCAGGGTTGCTTCTGTCCTTGTCTCAGAGGAAGGTAAACCTGCTGAGGCATCTTGCAGGGCAAACACAGAAGCTTATCTCTCCAATGTGGTTGCCTGAGAGATTTATGGCTCACCATTCCTAGCTTTCTATCTTCTGGGTTTTTTTTTTGTGCCAGAAATCAAGGAAAATGCTGAATAGTGGTATTTAATAACAGTTTCACCCTACCCTCAAAATGGAGATTTCACTATCTAGTACTCATCACTCATGAAATAACAATAGGGTCCTTTGAATCTAATAAATATGACACATGAATTTTTTTCTAGACTATCCACAATCTTATAATGTATTTTATTTAAACACAAGAAGCATTAAACTAAAATAAAGATATTTGATGCATATTCCATATTTCCTATCATTGTTGGATATCTGGTATTTTTTCATTTGAAATGAACTTAAAAATCAATTAGAATTAACAAAGGATGAAGACAAAATAATTAATATCAGTGAAAAGAATGGGGATGGGGTGAGATTGGAGAGTTACTTAATACATATAGATACTTTTGTCCGGTACTCCAAACTGGCTATTCTGAAAGAAATATTCATTGGTGTACCAAGATCTACTCATAATGCAAACTAGTTACTCCTTTAATAAGTCTACACTTTTCAGAAAATACTCTGTATGTCAGATTCTGTGTAATAGGCTACTTATATGTCAACAGTTCCTATTAGAGGCCAACAAAAAAATTCTTGGGAGCAGCCTAATAGGAATCAATGTGTTTACCTCCAGGTTATAAATTCATGATTATTTAGCCAATTATGGCATTATCATTGCCTATATCTTGATACTTGTTTTTGTTGAATACTTGCTATTACTCAATAAAACATTTATTTTTGCTATGGTCCAGGAGGCATAAAATGAGTACACAGATGCACAGTTAATACTTGCTCAAATTTCTCATTTCTTTCACTTCTGCTTGAATAATGCCACAGTTTCTATTGATTCAATAGGCATCCAGCTATCATAAGACTGCTACAAACATGTTTAGTAGGACTCAGATGATAAAGAAAAATGTTTCTGCCTTGTCTAAATTCTTAGTAATGCTATAGTCATTCCTCAAACCCTTATAACCATTATTGTTAATAAGCCAGTTAAACTGTTATTTTACTTTTGTAAAATATCTTGCCCTTATAATATACTTGTCATCATTATCTTTTTGTCCTTTGCCTCTAATCAGTTCAACCAAGATTATTTTTTACACTTGCATTAGTTTAAATTCATTTCAAGCAAATAACAAGGTGATTTAATATTTGAGTATATTTTAAAATTATAAAGCAAACAAACAGAGTATTTTTTGCATATGTGTGTGATGAGAAATTTTTCAGTTTTACTCTTTGACAACTTTTAACTGTGTAACATATCATTAGCTATAGTTACCATTTGTGCACTATGATTTTTCTTATAATTAATTATATTTTTTACTCATTACATTTCTTTATAAAATAAACACTCCATATATCCAAATAGCATTTGTCGAACCATATGTAAGTGTGTTTTTACAGGTAGAGAGGTATTTATACAGGTAGAGAAACTATGCAGATTAATTATCAGTACTTTCTAATCTCTGACGTTTTAGTTACAGGATTTTACTTCAAAATAAAATTTTAGTCCAAAGGCAAAAATCTCTCTGCTTTTCTAGCCTTTTAGATGGCATTCAGTACCTGTATTTATAGCTATATTACCTTGGCATGTGTGTGTGTGTGTGTGTGTGTGTGTGTGTTCATCTGGAAAGGCAGGAAGATAGAGAAGGGAGACAAAAAACAGAATTTTCTTTCCCTACCCTGAACTTCATACCTTAAACAGCTTGTAGCTAATGTATGAGTTAAGTACACATGACACACAGACAGTTCTTATTAATCCCAATTTTCTTTCTGTTATTTCATTTTGTTCTTGTGAACTAATATCTGACCTGACTGAATTGTTGAAAACTTTATACATGGGGATAGAACAAATGTAACTTCTCCAGACCACAGATTATGATGGGCTAGCTTTGGCTTAAAAATAGAAAAACTGGAGGGAGTGATAGTACAGCTGGTAGGGCATTTGCTTTGCTCACTGCCGACCTGGGTTTGATTCTTGGCATCCCATATAGTCCCTCTGAAGAGGGGCTGGAGTAATTCCTGCATACAGAACTAGGAGTAATCCCTGAGCATAGCATGGTGTGACCCCAAAGGAAAATAACAAACAAACAAATAAATAGACAAATAGACAGATAGGCATATCGACAGATAGACAGAGAGACAGATAGACAGACAGGCAGACAGAAAGATGGACAAATGGACAGGCAGATAGCTAGATAGCTAGACAGACAGATAGACAGACAGATAGACAGATAGACATAGACAGATAGACAGATAGACAGACAGACAGATAGACAGACAGACAGAGAGATAGCAGAGATAGGCAGATAGACAAATAGACAGACAGACAGATAGACAGACAGAAAGAGTCAGAGAGACAGAGAGACAGACAGATAGACAGATAGACAGATAGACAGATGGAGAGAGATTAGAGATAGAGAGAAGATCGACAGACAGACAGACAGACAGACAGACAGACAGACAGATGGAGAGAGATTAGAGACAGAGAGACGACAGACAGACAGACAGACAGACAGACAGACAGATGGAGAGAGTTAGAGACAGAGAGAAGATCGACAGACAGACAGACAGACAGACAGACAGACAGACAGACAGACAGACAGACAGACAGACAGACAGATAGATAGACAGATAGACAGATAGATAGATAGATAGATAGATAGATAGATAGATAAAAAGCCCTGGGCCTGAGAGATAAGTTCAGTCAGTAAAGCACTGTCGGGAGCGCCACTGGGGTCCCCAACATTGTCAGGAAGCAAGTTCCCTTCTACCTCCGAAGCCGGCAAGGAATGGATGATGACTCAGGAATCTGTTGCAGTTTTAAAAGGGCTTTACTATCACTGGATCCTATATACAATCCAAAAAAAACCTCCGGACTCTAAGTTCCCAGCTAGGCCACAGCCAGGTGTAGGCCAAGATGGCTACCAACACGTGTTGAGGCCCAACAGAGAATGGAGAGGACGGAGAAGCAAAACACTAAGGGAAGCCGAAATGGCAAAAGGGGAAAAAGGAGAGAGCCCTTCTTCTTCTTGCAGCTTATTTTATAGCTAGAAATCCACCCAAACTCCTCAGCCCAGCCCATTCTGGGCTATCTAGAGATGAAAACAGGAAAATAGCTCTATAGAAATGTAACAACTTCAGGAGACCATGGGCTGTTTACAAGGTAAGTCCTGTCACATGCTAGAGTAGCCCAAGGGCATCAGCTTGCTCCAGGAAGGTGAAGAGACTCAAACCATTCTTTCAGGTCATGGGAATGAGGTCTATAATTGCTACTGGTTTTTGCATATCAAAAATGATTTCAGCAGCCTAAAAAAAATGTTTAGAGGTAGATAATCTTTTGTGTCTGCATTGTCCACTTTATTCTTTTCACTCTGGTGCACGTGGCGTCTATGCAGGTGGGCAGGTCTCTCCAGTCAGTGCAAGCAGCTTTGGTTCGAGGATTCTTGGATTATCAAGTGAGGGGAGATGTTTCTAACATGTAACATCTTTCTTCAGAGTTACTGTTCAGCCCAGCATAGGTCAGAAAACAGTGATGATTGCCTCTGACATCCATAGCATTCGACTTTCTGAATCATTTTTCACCATCGTTTTTGTTCTTTGTCTCGAATCTGTGGCTTATTCTAAAACTCCACAAATTTTGGATTAATTTATTCCCCTGTTGATGCATAAATATATTCAGAATTATGCATTTTTGTTTCTCAGCACAAAGTTTTAACAATCATGATCACTGGATTATGTAGACTTATATATTTCTTTCTTTTTTTTTTTTTTGTTTTTGTTTCTTGAGTCACACCGGCGATACTCAGGGGTTACTCCTGGTTCTGCACTCAGGAATTACTCCTGGTGGTGAGTGGGGACCAAATGGAATGCCGGGGATCCAACATGGCTCGGCTGTGTGTGAGCAAAGGTCTTGCCTGCTGTGCTATCACTCCAGCCCCAACTTATACATTTCAATAGAGTTATTTTTTAAAAAAATTACTAAGAAATGGTAGGTTCTTTATCTCTTTCTCTTTCTCTCTGTCTTTCTCTCTTCCTTCTCTTACAAATTGTGGATTACAACCCAAATATGACCATCTTTGTAATTGTATATCTCATGGTGGTATAATAAAATATTTAAGAAATACATTGTGCTGGAAATCCTAGCTAAAATAGTGGGACCAGGAAAGGAAATAAAGGGTATGCATATTGGGAAGAAAAGAGAGAAGAAATAAAATTTTACTAAGAAATAGCTGATTCCATCACTATGTTCAAATTAAATTTATAAATTTATTATTTATTCTTTATGACTTGATTAAAATATTTTGTGAATGATTAACTCCATAGTTGACACCCATCTATCATCTCATGGAGATGTTGAAATTTTCATTTTCTATTTAGAGTGGAATGTTTTTCTTACATTTTCCTTTGGGGGTTCTGTATCTGGTTGTGTTGGGTTAG
The DNA here is from genome assembly GCA_021461705.1 of Cryptotis parvus. Classification (NCBI taxonomy): domain Eukaryota; kingdom Metazoa; phylum Chordata; class Mammalia; order Eulipotyphla; family Soricidae; genus Cryptotis; species Cryptotis parvus. Next base: position 6,169 of record JAJIBD010009855.1, read on the forward strand.
AGTTTACTCTTGTCTCTGTGCAAATGGGTTTTGAGCTTGGGGAGTATATGGAGTACCAGGGCCCATGCTATATTTATGTGTGCACCCTGCCTGCTCTATTATCTTCCAGCCCCTTTCACAGCCTTTCCTCTAAATATCTTAAATAAGAATCTGAACCTCCCTGGGGCAAATAGTTGAAGCTATCAGAATAGGAGGAGGTTACATAAAAGCAAACAAGAATAGATAATCACAAATGTTTATTTGTAAATAATAGAATCCCTGCACCTTAACATTTGAACCACACAAATCCCTTGCTGCAAATGACAGAAAATATTTCCTTGATCTTTAAAACATGTTTATGCTGAATAAATATGATTTTCCACTTCAACTCCCAGACTATAGTTTCATCTTATTCCTAACATTCCCTGATAATTATGAATTTGTCTTTCTTTAAAAATACCTAATATCACAGAATTTCTGTCCATTATTTTTTTTCTGTCTCTTGTGTATCTTCTGTGTCTTTGAATCAAGGTTTTCCTATTTTTTATATTTAAATTGCTTTGCATAGCCTTCATTATAATTCCTTTCACCAAAAAATTGTCAGACCTGAAATAGACAAAGGAAATTTTCTTTACAGAATATTCAGAGACTGTCACATAATATATATGCTTCAGACTACTTCTCTCACACTGATCCTGTTATTATCAACAATGAAAACTACTAACATTCCTAAATTTAGATGTCAAAATATTGTTAATTTTAAAAAAAGTCATTCTCTAGCTATACTCTCTAAGTGGTATACTCTTCTACCATTCTATAATCTTCTACTATCTAGAAGCTGTTTAGGATTCTTTGTTGACAGGACCCTCCCTGAAGTTAGGATTACTTTTGTGTATATAAGGGGACTGAGTTAAGGTACTCTCCCTCTCTTTGCTGGGACTCTTCTCTGGTGGGTTCATAATTTATTTCTTTTAATTTTTTCCAACAAATCAGCAAGTTCAGAATTCTCCTATTGGTAGGAGACTTAGACTCTCATATATGGTCAAAGTTCAGACCAGAACTAGAGGTCTTCCATTATATTGGGTTGAAGTGCTAGAGCTTTTTGTACTATTAAAAGCCTTTTGGGAACTGAGATTTCATGGTTTCCCTGGAGGCCCGGAGGTAGAAGAGAATTTTGTCCTGATACTGTTGGAGACCCCAGCGGCTCCACAACAGTAGACAATATTTATTTTGATTTCAAAAGAAAGCATACCCAACCTTCAGTATATCAAATTTTAGTCTTCAGAAATGACCATAAAACTTGGTAATAATTTCTTTTTTAAAATTCATATATTTATGCCAACACAAAAAAATCTAGGTCATTTTAAACACATTTCAGCTATTTATCAATGCAACACACTCTTATTCTAGTGAATTTCATCAAGAATAATATAAAAGTGGCTGCAACCTTTATTGATTTTTCATTGGCTTTTGACTCTGAGCAGAAACTAGTTACTGCCTAATCTATATTAACTCAATATAAAATGCTAGCTAATAATACTTGTCTCAATTCTGAATTTTAATACTGCATTGAGATTCAGGGATAATAGAACAATTGATCTGCAGCTATTATCCTATCCTCAAACCTAAATTAAAAATTGGAATAGAGAGAGATATAGATGCCTTCACCTATTATTTTTAAATCCCTTTTTGATCTCAAAAGCAATGTAAGCCCTTACATTCATCAACTGCAAACTATCAAGATATAATGTGTGACTCACTATAGTATCAGAGAAGTAAGTAGAGAACTTACTATAAAAATACTTTTGGTATTTAATTAACTATTTTCCAAATTTAGTATATAAATTTTTTTCAAGTGATCAATTGATTCAAATTTAAATTAAAATTTAGGATCATAAATTAGCTTTTAAATATAAATGCAATAAGTATCACTGTCTTCCCGTTCATCTTCGATTTGCTGGAGTGGGCACCAGTAACATCTCCATATGACCTGTCTCATGCAAGTAGAGCCCAAGGGAACCTGCTTGCTTCAGGAACATAAAGAGCCTCAAACCATTCCATCAGGTCATGGGAATGAGGTCTATAATTGATACTGGTATCTGGCATATCAAATACGACACGGGTAGCTTGCCAGGCTCTGCCCGTGCGGGTAGCATACTCTTGTAGTCATCTCAAAATCCAGCATTTATTGATGAACAGCGCGGTCGCAAGTGACCGCGTGAGCCAGGTTGTGATAGGCTGATCTGCTGGGTGGAGTTCTGACAAGGGGGAAGTCCAGATGTGGAAAATGGAGGTTCCTATGGAGTGGGGGTTCGTCTGGCTTGTTGTGAGGCTCTGCTGGGGTGGCGGGCCAGGGATAGAACCTGCCATCCCTCCCGGGTACCTCATGAGCGGCTGGGCACAGTCAGAGCCAGTAGAAGCTCTGCCCCATATCTGTCTCTGGATCAGCATACTTGGGCCGGATTAAAAAGACTGCAGCAGGGTGGATCTCGATGAGCCGAGCTGTGATAGGCTGGTCTGCTGGGTGGAGTTCTGACGAGGGGGAAGTCCATATGTGGAAAATGGAGGTCCTCATGGAGTGGGGGGTCATCTGGCTTGTTGTGAGGCTCCTCTGTGGTGGCGGGCCAGGGCTAGAACCTGTCATCCCTCCCGGTTACCTCAATGCAATCAGTAAAAATAAAAAAATATAAAATAATCCTAGATAATCACAAAATTTTACTGTTTACTTATGGAATGGCTTACTGATACATAGAACAATAACAAAGTTAATAATAAATAACAATATGTTACAGATCATAATTTATATTCTTTCTAATTTTCCCAACAAAAATAGCAAGTTCAGATTTCTCAAACTAGAAAACAGAAACTTATTTGAAGAAACTTTGACAATTGGACATCTTTCACTTTAATTATTATGAAGATATATGCTATATTGATTTAAGCTATTCTAAGTCATTAAATTTTTGATGCTGAGTCAGGCAGAGAAGTACTGAGTTTTTTTTTTGGCAATAAAATTCAAGTGAGTTCAACAAAGTTAGAATCTGCTCAAATACATTAAGGATCCATCAACGACACATCAAGGGTCTATTCAGCATTCCCTCTGTGATGGAGTCTTAGTGGGCATTGGAAAAAATTTTCTGTAGAAGTTTTGAAGAAACATGAGATGTGCACTTTCCAGCTTAACTCCAAATCACCCACACCATGCTCTGATAGTGCAACCATGTCCCTTTACTTGAAGGTAAATTATTCATTCTTCCTCAGAGCTGACCACAATATACTCTTCCAGGTGTGCCTATTTCCTTTAACTTCTATATTCCAGGGAGTTGTCATCACATTTTGGGTGGACGTGAAATGTCTTTCTGTTGGAGGACAGATTTAGCTATTCTGGGAGTTTTGTTGTTTTGCCCACTCCCAGCTTAATCTACTTAAGTCAAGGTTCATTCTAATGAGATTTCTCTTCTATGTAAACACTGCTAGAGGGTGTGGCAGTTACAGAAGTCACCTTGATTGAATAACTTCTGACTTATACATCTACTAAGACTTCTATGTTTTCTAGATTGGGCACAGCTCCTCTTTATACCCACTGCACCCAACGTGGGACAGTTAGAATTTACCAGGAGACTACCACCCTGGCTACGTTGAGACTATAGGAAGACTATAGGAAGGATCATACTAGTTTGCTCTAAGCAGGCGAGAGTGACCCTTTCAGTACATGAGAACAAGATACTCAGAATCACCATGGTGCAGATAATAATAAGAAGGACCTTGTGGGTACCATCTAGATTACATGAAGCTCATGAAGTTAAGATGTATCACTTTATATCAGCCCTCTCTCTCTCTGCAGTGTTTTACATAAGATATAATCTCCTTAGTCCTTGGCATAACCTTTGTTTATACCTTCAATAAGGTGTGGCACTACACTCTGTTTAGGGTTCTTTGTTGACATGACAACCTCCCGATTGGATTACTTTGGTGTATATAAGGGACTGACTTGAGGCCCCTTCACCTTTTGCCTTTTGGTTCCTCAGCCTTCAGCTTTTGGTGCCTGCGGCTTTTGGCTTTTGGCTTTTGGCCTTTTGCTCTTTGACCTTTTGCTCCTTCTGAGTAGGACTCAGCTCGGGTGAGATTCTCTCTCTCTTTGGTGGGAGACTTAGGCTCTTTTGTATGGTCTAAGTTCTGACCAGAGCTAGAGTTTGTTCATTATATTGGATTACTGTGGAAGAGCTTTTGTACTATTAAAAGCCATTTTTGGAACTGCACCGGACTCGTGAGTTTTCATCTGTTCTCCCGGCGTCCTCGGAGGTAGAAGACAACCTCTGTCCTGACACTGTCGGGGACCCGGCGCGGCGTTCCCCGACATCTGGCGTCCCTGGGTGGGCTAGACGGACATCGCTCTGGCCTAATCATCATCGGTCAGAGATCATCTGCATCCGAACCATGAGTGAAATGATGGATTTCTTGTGGCATAGATATGTTGTACCTTTTATTGGGTCAGAATCATACACAGCCCAGTCAATGAAGTTCCTTTCTGAGAACTACTCGATCTTTTCACAAATCATCTGGGTCCTTTGCGATTTTTAAACTGTACCTTTGTGTAAGGACAATGTTTAATAGAGAGAGGGAAGAAAGTAATAGATAGAATGCAATCTTAAGGGACGAGGTTTACTCAGCTATTAAAGAAATAAGTGAGACTCATAAAATTACAGGTAAACTGGTCTTAAAGCTTGAGGACAGAGTTATTAAACAGAGTTTAAAATTTGAAAAGAAATTAGAAGAACAGGATTTAAAATTCAAAGAAAAATTAGAAGAACTTGAAAGTAAAATTATTAAACAGGATTCAAAATTTGAGGAAAAATTAGAAGAACAGGATTTAAAATTCAAAGAAAAATTAGAAGAACAGGAAAGTAAAATTATTAAACAGGATTTAAAATTTGAAGTAAAGTTTGAAGAGCAGAAGAAGGATATCAGTAAGATAAGCACTATCTTAGGAGGGAGAAATTGACAAACAGAGAGTAGGATAGATGGACAGAAAGAGGAGGTTTGGAAGTTAGACATAAGATTGAAAGAACAAAAGGAAGAAATATATAGGAAACTTGGAAACTTAAATCAAGAAATGGATGTGTTACGCAGGGAGATTTCTGATTTCATAACTTATCAATCAGGACCTAGCGCATACCCAATACTGAGGCGTGAACCAACTAAAAGCCATTCACAAACACGCCCCAAGGCTGTAGACTTGAAAAAGGTGTATACATTCCCAGCGAAAAAATCTAAAAAGAATTCTAATGTGGCTGATAACTTAGAGGAGGAACAGGGAAACCCAGAAGAGGCAAATTCTCAAGCTGAAAATCTCCCCGGAGTTAATACCTTCAAAGGGGAAGATGCTCCTCTGACAGGTACTACAAGCTCTGATGAGGAAGAAGGGGAGAAACAGGTTAGCTCGTGCAGGCCCCAAGAGCCTTTCAGTTCCTGTGGTTGTCAATCTAATAATAATCAAAGAGCAAAGCCCAGCAATCTTTCTCATGACCAATCTAAAGATAAAGTAAAACCAATTCATGAAGACTTAAAAATTGAGTCAATAACCCCATCTGGAAGGCTTGCGACAGGTTTCCTTTTTCGTTTTCTCTCTCAACCTGTGTCCACTCTGGAACACATCCCTTCTTTTTCTCTCTTCCCTTCTCCCTCATATTTCTTAATTTTCATTTTCATATTTGCTTCTCATGACATTATTTTCTCTGAAAATATATAAGCCTGGAAATCTTGGATGGAGCACTTTACAAGAACACTATGTGAGAACTCCTGTAGTTGTTTGTGAATTCTGACCCGGGACACCTCACTGGTGAAATTTAAGTGGCCCAAGCAGGAAGGTGGTAACGGTTCAGGACAGGCATCAGCCCACAGTTCTCACTGAGGCTTCCCATCCACACAACAAAAGGATTATCTGCATATTCTGTATGAAGAAATACCCCACATTTATGAGTTAGGCATTGTTTATAAGTTCTTTGACTTATTTTCACTCAAAGCCTTGATTGTGGAAATGAGACTTGGTAAGGTAAAATTTCCATATTAGCCCTAAATTGCATATGTCTCCATTTTTCAGTCTTACAATTGGAATTTAACTCTAGACCATTAGTTTTCAGTCTTTGCTCTCAATAATAAGCAAATATCTTTTAATTTTACCATGTCTTTTTTATGACAATTTATTTACTGTTGTCTAAATTCAAATTACTATTTTGCATACTTTCTAAATTTTACCAGATATTAACTCTTAGAATTACCTTCATAGTCAATGATACATGAATTCAATATTGATGATAATGGATGAAATCAAATTCCGAAATTTTATAACAGCATAATATTGTAACTATAGCTGAATCTCAATAAAACTATGGTCATGAGAAATGAACTAGTTCCAGAGGCCCCATTCACTCTCAATGGAACAAACATCTCTGAATGCAGCAGTTATATGTACCTAGGTTGATAAGTCAACATGATGAACAAACTAAAACCTAGTTGAGCAGGGAGCAAGAGAGCCTTCCTCCATGGAATGCCTTCAAAAGCATCAAAGAAATAGCTAAAAATGACAAAGAACCTCCTCCTCCGGGCACATCTCTTCAACTCCACCATTCTCCCTGCATTAACATATACCTCAGAGACATGGGCCCTACGAAAGCAGGATGAGAATGCTATTCCGGTCTCCCAAAGAGGAATCAAAAGAGCTATGAGTGGAATATCACGCCTCACTCAAGTGAAAGAAGGAATCTGGAGCTCCGACCTCTGTCGCTGTTCCAGAGTCAGGGATGCTGTCTCATTTGCCAAGGCATCAAAAATCAGATGGGCTGGACATGTAATGCGATTTGGAGATGACCACTGGACTAGAGCAGTTACCGACTGGATCCCAAGGGATTTAAAAAATTATGTGGCCGCCGCCACCTACAAGATGGTCAGACTTCTTCATCAAGACCCTGAATGAACGGTTTGAGGCTCTTTGTATTCCTGAAGCAACCATATGCCATTGGGCTAAACTGGCACGTGATAGGGTCAAATTGAAATGTTACTGGTGCCCACTCGAGCAAATCGATGAATAATGGGATGTCAAGTGATCAACTCAAGTGAGTGTTTTAAATCAGATCAATCTTTCCATATTGCCAACTCACATATTTATGATATATTCTCTAAGAATATATTCTTTGTATATAAAGAAAGCAGCTCATTTCTGTATTGCATGAAGCTGAATCCTAATAAATCCCTGGAATAGCATATGGTCTCCTGAACATAGGCAGAAGCGATCTTGGAGTGCAACATCAGGAGTAAGGCCTGAGCACATCAGGTTGTGACCCAACATCACCTACCCTTTTCTCCTCAACCCCTGTAAAGTTTTAGTTGTGTTCCTCAAAGTATTTAATCAGAACATTCATAAATTATGTGTGATATCATTAACAATAGAAACTGAGAGTTGAAATTATTTATTAATATGTATGATAATGTTATACTAGTGTTTTAGTTTATGGTATTGATTATAAAATAACAGCATGCAATTGCCAATGATGTATCATGATGCTTAACCCCTTTGGTAACCTTTCTATTATCCATTTGGGTCTTCTCTACTTCCTATATATCCTCCATTATTGATCAATAGTTATGTTTTTTTGCATATGTTTAACTGTTTCAGTCACCACCTAAGTAATCTAGACTCTCCAACTATGTTGTCATGGCACATCCAGTAAACCTGAATATTCCCCTTCTCTCCCATTCAAGCCGGTACTCACTGGTTTTCAGTCTAGTGTCTAAAGTTTATAGTAGATTTATATCGCCACACTAATTCCTTATGTCTCTAGTATGCCACAGATCTGTGAGATCACCTTCTCTTTTCCTCCTTCTGCCTCTGGATTGGATTAACTCTCTCAACTGATGCCCTCTAATGCCATCTATATTACCTCAAATTGCAAGATAATTTTTTTTCTTGTGGCTGCTTGGTTCTTTCTCTAGTGGCTACTGATTTCTTTGTGATATATAAGGGGTTTCTCTAAACATCGATCTGTTGTTGGACATTTAGGCATTTCCATATCCTGACTTTTGGACTATGAACTTCAATGAGCATTACCTCTGCAAGTTTCAAATGACTGCCTTCATGTTTTTAGTAAAAACACCTTGAAGTGAGATCACTAGGTCAAATGCAAGCAATAGGAGCTCTATTCTTTTTTTTTTTTTTTTTTTCTTTTGGGTCACACCTGGCGATGCTCAGGGGTTACTCCTGGCTCTGTACTCAGGAATCACTCCTGGCGGTGCTCGGGAGACTATATGGGATGCCGGGATCGAACCCAGGCCGGCATAGGCCAGCCGCGTGCAAGGCAAACGCCCTACCCACTCGCGCTATTCTTACCTGGTGAAAGTCTGTATTTTCTCATAGAGGTTTGGCTAAATATGATTTCACCAACAGCAAATGAGTATTCACTTTTTGGCTCAACTCAACCAACACTTGTTTCCATTTTATTTTTCTATCTGATCCTCACTGGTATGAGGTAATTAATTATTGTCCATTAATTTGTGTTTTCCTGAAAGAGTATCAGGGAAACACAAATTAAAACACAAATAAAAACAGCAGCAATTCACATAGTGGTGTAGAAAACTTTTCTTTGCTTTTAAGTTAAGAATCACCAATAGAGGAGCTTAGGGAACTTTAGTGTAAGGGGGATTGAAGGTCCTGTGTAAGCAAGTGCCTCCCCATTGTACTATCATTTCCCTGTAGCATAATTCATAAGGAAACAGTCATGATTATCAGCATAGATTCACCATGGAAAACACTAATTGTAAAAAATGAATACAATTTATTTAAACCTTTACTACCAGCATAGATTACGAATACTGATAAGGAGAGAGCTGAACAATTTGGAAAATCATAGGTAGTGTCCAAATACATCACTTTTTCATGTTAACTTATTTACTATACTTGTAATACAGTAAAAACTTAGAAAGAAAACTGAAAATTTTCTAGTTTTCCAAAGATCTAGAAAAAGTGGAAAATAAAATCAAATATATTTAATAGTGCAACCATTTAGAAAATTTGACTCCAACTGGCAGTTGTTAAAAGAGTTGAAGATAGGTAATTATAGATAAATAATTTTCTATTCAAAGAGTGTGTCGCCTTTTCCCTGGCTAGGAAATTGGTTTCAGGTCTTGGTCAGTTTAATTCTCCACTTAACCTTGCACACTTTTATAATGGACCACTCACTGAACCATTCTTCATTTATGCTCACAAATCCAAGTTTTCTAAGTACAAAATTTAACTGACTTTAAACAATATTGACCACTCTGAGTAAACAGTTGCTGTAATTGAGATCATAGAGGTACAGGATCTTAGACCTTTAAATGTGCACGATTAATAATATCTAGTTGTTGAAATAAAATCTATCCTTACTACTTAAACCATACATTTAAAACATATACTTTAGGTTAAAAAACTGTTCAGAAATGCAAAAGTATCACTTCTCTATAATCTTTTTTTGCTACTAAAAAAGATTTATATCTCTCAAATTTGGCACAAACTTAGAAGATTAAAAAATTCATGATCTCAAATCGCAATACCTAATCTTCTTTTCTTCTATTAAAAATGCCCATTATAAGTCTAAAATGATACAGTTTTAAAGTTAATTGAAAATTATGGGACCTCTTGAAACTTGATTGATTGTTAATTATTTCTGTTTATTTCTGCATTATTAAAAATAGGCTATGCACAAATATATTTTAGTTCCATAGACTGTGATTTAATTATGTGTTAATGGCATAAAAAATAAGCTTGTGATTTTGTAGGTTTATACCAATATTTTTTATGAACACTTATTGAAAATATAAAATCTCAGATACATTTAGGAAATAGGTCAGTTATATTCTTCTAAACTACAATTCAGATGTTGTAAGGAATAAAATAAATTATGGTATTAGGTTACATTATTTTTGTTATAATACATTAGTAGGCATATTTTGAGTTACTATATATTCTCTCCTTAGATATGCTTCACTAATAGTCATGACCTCTTTACTCTTAGTGAGTTACTCTATTGCCAGTAGTTGTACAATATTATCTTTGCCTTATATAGGGAGTTTCTATAATTAATTTCTGCATATGTGTATGTGCATACCTGTCTATGTATTTTCCATAGCTAATATGTAAAATTTTATGATGGCGACCATGAATAAATAGTCTACTTTATGGTCTGTCATATAGTGTTACAGGACACTGTTGCCCAGGGCCTCTGCATCTTGCCTGGAGTTGCTTCCTGCAGGCTACTTTGTAGCTAAGAAGAGGACAGTTTGAATGTGGCAGTTTATCTTACCATGTATTCTATGTTACCTGATATAAATATTTTCTCTCATGCTACCATTAGTCATCTTGAGACTAGATAAGATCTTATCAGTATATTTACCTGGTCATGTTGGATCTCTAAATAATTAGACCAGAGATAAATGCTGTTTGCCTCCAAGCAAGCAAGTGTGGCTCTCTAACAAGTCTAAAGGCTAATATACAAAACAACTATGAAGTAAAAATGAGAATTGTGTGAAGGCTTGGAGAGATATATACCTGGTTGTAGAATATCCATTGGGACAGAGGCATGCCTTTGTATTCAGAGATATATTTCATGTCACCTGCCTTTCCCCATACTCTACCCTCCATAGGCACTTCAAGGCAGATCTTGGTGGGCAACATTAACATTTCAGTAGAACTAGGTGAGGTTCTGGGAGAAGTTATCTGAATGGAACTGACCTTAACTCCTTCCCATTCCTGTAGGTAGTCTGAATTGAAAAGATATAAAAGTTGTAGCCTGCTTTCTTCCATTTCTTTTTTTGCCTTTTGCCTTTTGGCTTTCTCCCTCTGCTCACCACCTCTCTGGTCTCTTCCCTGTTGAGCCTTAACACGTGGTGCTGGCCATCTTGGCCTAGGATTATAAACCTAAATGTGGCAGAGACCTAGCCAGGAACCTAAACCATGGGGTTTTCCTATTGCTGATTTGTATGCTAGAACAAGTGTGAGTAAAGCCTTTTGAAACTTTGCTGAATTCTGTCCAGTGACTGCTGATCCTCTGGGGCCGAAGGGGATACCCTGACCCTGCTCCTAGATTTTGTTGGGATGCCCAGTGTTCCCTGACAATATAGTCATCACAAAAGTTGGGTACTGGGAGAAATTATGTTGGTATGAAATGGGTGATGTGCTCAGAATATTTAATATTCAAAATATTATTGCATTTCACTTTTACTGATAGCACAAAAATATTTTCACTTTGAAAATATTGAGAATGTTTATAGACCACATACTACAGAATAAGAAGTATCTTGAACTATTCTGCATACTTGTGTTCTGCAAGTGAGTTAGTAAAAAATGAAATGAATTTTTGACTGAGTAATATACCACAAATTGCCATGTAATTGGCCAAACACTTGATCATTTGACATCTCATTATTCATTGATTTGCTTGAGTGGGCACCAGTAACATTTCCATTTGTCCCTGTCACATGCCAGTGTAGCCCAATGACATCTGTTTATGCCAGATATACGAAGAGCCTCAAACCGTTCATTAAGGGTCTTGATGAAGAAACCTGACCATGTTGTAGGTGGGCGGTCATGTGATCTTTTGACGTCCCATGGGATCCAGTCAGTAACCACTCTAGTCCAGCAGTCATATCCAAGTGGCATTACATGTCCAGCCCATCTGACTTTCAATGCCTTGGCAAATGAGACAGAATTCCTGATTCTCTGTGGTCCAAAGAGACTGGAACTCCGGATTCCTTCTCTCACTTGAGTGAGGAGTGATATTCCAAGCATAGCTCTTTCTATTCCTCATTGGGAGACCCAAATAGCATTCTTATCTGCTTTCGTAGGCCCCAAGTCTTCGAGGTGTATGTTAATGCAGGGAGAATGGTGGAGTTAAAAAAGATGTGCCCAGAGCCGGGGGATTCTTTGTCCTTTTTAGCTATTTCTCTTTCTTTTTTTTTTTTTACATTTTATTATACCACCGTGAGATATACAATTACAATGTTGTTCACGCTTGGAGGTTTCGGTCACACAGTGTTCCAGCACCCCGCCCTCCACCAGTGCCCATCACCCACCACCCATGTCCCCAATTCCCTCCCCCTCCCACATCCTGCCTAAATGGCAGGTTCTTTATCTCCTCTACCCTCTCTCCCTCCTACTTCTCCTACACATTATGGGTTGCACTACCACACTTAGAAGCCATCATTTGCATTTTTTGTCTGTATTTAATGCTCAATTCTATGTTGGTATCAGACCTTTTGACATTTATTCACACATGTTCCCTTCTCTATCTTACCTAACCTCTGATTCCCACGTGCTTGTGGCAATTTCCACTTTTGGTAAGATCACCTGGTATATTTGTCATGCAAATAAATGCAGTCATTCTATGTCTCTCTCTTTCCTTCTGACTAATTTCACTCAACATGATTCTTTCCATGTCCATCCATTTATAGGCAAATTTCATAACTTCATTTTTCCTGACAGCTGCATAGTATTCCATTGTGTAGATGTACCACAGTTTCTTTATCCAGTCATCAGTTCTCAGGCATACTGGTTGTTTCCAGGTTCTGGCTATTGTGAATAGTGCTGCTATGAAAATAAAAGTGCAGATTGTGTTTCCACTGTGTGTTTTTGGCTTCCCAGGATATATTCCCAGGAGTGGTATGACTGGGTCAAAGGGGAGCTCAATTTTTAGTCTTTGGAGGAATGTCCATATTGTTTTCCAGAAAGGTTGTACAAGTCGACATTCCCACCAACAATGTATTAGAGTCCCCTTTTCCCGCATCCACGCCAGCACTTGTTGCTTATACCCTTTTTGGGCCATTCTTTGTGGTGTGAGGTGATAGCTCATTGTTGTTTTGATTTGCATCTCTCTGATGATTAGTGATGATGAGCATTTTTTCATATGCCTTTTTGGCCATTCGGATTTCTTCCTTGTCAAAGTTTCTGTTCATCTCTTCTCCCCATTTTCTAATGGGGTTGGCTGTTTTTTTCTTATATAGCTGTACCAGTGCCTGATATATCCTGGATATTAACCCCTTATCAGATAGGTATTGGGTGAATATTCTTTCCCATTCTGTGGACTGTCTTTCTATCTTGGTCACTGTTTCTTTCGAGGTGCAGAAGCTCTTCAGTTTCATGTAGTCCCATATGTTTATATTTTCTTCTAGTTGCTTTGTTAATGGTGTTTCACCTTTGAAGATATCTTTAGCTTCAATGTTGTGGAGGGATTTTCCTATATTTTCTTCAACGTACTTTATGGAATCAGGTCTGATATTGAGATCTTTAATCCATTTTGATCTGATTTTTGTGCAAGGTGTTAGACACAGGTCCAAATTCATTTTTTTACATGTAGCTGTCCAGTTTTCCCAGCACCACTTGTTGAAGAGGCTTTCCTTACTCCAATTTGGACTCTGCACCTTTATCAAATATTAACTGATCATGTATTTGAGGGTAGGTGTCAGGATACTCAACTCTATTCCATAGGTCCACGGGTCTGTTTTTATTCCAGTACCACACTGTTTTAATTACTGCTGCTTTGTAGTACAGTTTGAGGTTGGGAAAGGTGATGCCTCCCATCTTCTTCTTCCAAGGATTGATTTAGTTATCCATGGGGGTTTATTATTTCATACAAATTTCATGAGTGTTTGGTCAATTTCTTTAAAAGAATGTCATGGGAATCCTTATAGGAACCACATTGAATCTGTACAAAGCTCTAGGGAGTATTACCATCTTGACAATGCCAATTCTCCCTATCCATGAGCATGGAATGTGTTTCCATTTCCTCGTGTCCTCTTTTTTCTCTTTATTTCTTGAAGCAGTGTCTTGTAGTTCTCTTTGTATAGGTCCTTTACACATTTGGTTAAGCTGATTCCTAGGTATTTAATTTTCTGTGGCACAATTGTGAATGGAATAGATTTCTTAATATCCCTTTCTTCTCTTTCATTATTTGTGTATAGGAAAGCCACAGACTTTTTGGTATTGATTTTGTACCCTGCCACTCTACTATACATATCTATTGTTTCTAAGAGTTTTGGGGTAGAGAGTTTAGGGTTCTCTAGGTATAATATGTCATCTGCAAATAATGATAGCTTGATTTCTTCGTTGCCTATCTGGGTGCCATTTATGTCCTTTTTCTTCTCTGATTGCTGTGGCAAGTACTTCCAGTACTCGCTGGAATAAAAGAGGTGAGAGAGGGCAACCTTGTTGTGTTCCTGATCTTAAGGGGAAGGCTTTCAATTTTTCCCCATTGAGAATGATACTCGCTGTGGGCTTTTCGTAGATGGCTTTGACTATCTTGAGGAAGCTTCCTTCAATTCCCATTTTCTGGAGGGTTTTAATCATGAATGGGTGCTGGATCTTGTCAAATGCTTTTTCTGCATCTATCGATAGGACCATATGGTTTTTATTTTTTCTCTAATTTATATGATGTATTATGTTGATTGATTTGCAAATGTTGAACCATCCTTGCATTCCCAGGATGAATCCTACTTGGTCATGATATGTGATCTTTTTGATGAGTCTTTGGATTCTGTTTGCTAATATTTTGTTGAAGATCTTAGCAAATGTGTTCATCAAGGAGATTGGTCTGTAATTCTCCTTCTTTGTATTATCTCTCCCTGCTTTGGGTATCAGGGTGATATGCGCCTCGTAAAAGCTGTTTGGGAGTGTTTCTGTTTCTTCTATTTCGTGGAAGAGTTTGAACAGGACTGGCAGTAGGTCCTCCTTAAAGGTTTGATAGAATTCGCCAGTGAACCCATCTGGACCTGGGCTTTTGTGTTTGGGCAGACTTTTAATTACTGTTTCAATTTCCCGATGGTGATAGGCTTATTTAGGTATTGGAGGTCTTCTTGTTTCAATCATGGGAGGTTATAGGACTTCAGGAATTTATCCATTTCTTCTAGGTTCTCATGTTTTGTGGCATACAGGTTCTCAAAATAACCTCTGATGATCTTTTGGATTTCTGTTTTTTCTGTTGTGATGTCACCATTTTCATTTCTGATTCTGTTTATTTGGGTTCTCTCTTTCCCTGTCCTTACAAGTCTTGCCAGGGGCTTGTCGATCTTGTTTAATTTTTTCAAAAAACCAGCTCTTGGTTTCATTAATCTTCCGGATTGGTTTTTTTTTTTTTTTTTGGTTTCCAGCTCATTGATTTCCTCCCTAAGTTTCACTATTTCCTTCCTTCTGCCTGGGTTTGGCTTCCCTTGTTGGTCTTTTTCTAATATTTTCAGCTGTGAGGTCAGATTATTTATATGGGCCCTTTCTTCTTTCTTGATGAATGCTTGCAGAGCTATGAACTTTCCTCTTAACACAGCTTTTGCTGTGTCCCACAAGTTCTGATAGTTGGTATCTTTTAGCTATTTCTTTGGTGCTCTTGAAGGCATTCCACGCTGCCCTCTTCCTTCTGTGCAGCTCAGGTGCTAGGTCTTTTGTCATGTTGAGTTCTCGACCTAAGTACACATAAGAAGAATGAACAAGGAGAGGCTGAAAATTGGCCAATAGAAATAAATAATGGAAAGGAAGTAAACAGACATTTGCTGGTCATTTTGTAAGAAAAAATGGGTTTTTCTTTTTTTTGAGAATACATCCATCAGTTCCCACAGTTTTCTCTGTGCTCTGCCTTCAGGAATTACTCCTTACATCTTTGGGTGACCATCTTGGTTGCCAGGGATATTTTTTAATGAGCCATAATAGCTTATTTACAATCAAACTCATTATAAACTATTTACAAGACAACCAATTTTACACATCAGAAAAGGTATCAAATATATGAATTGCAATGCAAACAATATGAAATGGGTATGAAACAAAGCTGAAGGACCAAACAAGCAAGTTTTTTTTTAATTTATGAATACTAGCTTAAACAGTGTAAAAGGAAGAAACAGAGAACTATGTTTTCGGAGAATTGCAGGGCCTTCCAATGAGGACTGAGTTTCACAGTATTGTATCCTGTGTGTGTGTGGGGGGGAATTAAACTGACTTCTCCCCAACACTTTAGCAAACTCTGATTTCTCTCTTGAAACTCGGCTCATCTGCTCTCCATGCTCCTTTACAACAAACCTCAACATTACCAATTCAAAGGAGAACTGATTTAGATGATGCGCAAAACCTAAGATGTCCTATGTAGAGGGAGAACCAAGAAAATAGAATCAATTTAAATTTGACAAGATAGCACCTAAGGCATTCCTCTGAATCCTCTGCAAGGAAGGTAAGTGCCTTCCCAGATATGCTATGTCTCCAGTCACAGTTTTTATTTTTGGGGGCTGTATTAATGATTTTTAGGGTTTACTCTTGTTACTTTGTGCAGGGTTGATTCCCTGAAGTTACTAGGACACTTTTCTACTTCTACTGTGTTTGGGACAGAACTTCTGAATAAAATCCTCCAAAAGAAGAAATATTACATGTATCTACAAATATTGAGTTAATTGGATGGAGAATATAGTACGTTTCATAGGAATAGACTGAGCCACTGAAAAAGAGACCATTTTGAATGGACATGGGGTACGGTGCTGGTTTAAATCTCTTTTGGAGGAAACACATAATAATTGAAGCAAAAAGTGAGTTGTAGATTGTTAAGACTTAAATTAAGTGCATTGGAGGGGGATTGTGGCTCCTTCCTCAGAGAGCTCTCAAAGCCCCAGGCACATGGGACCTCCTGAGGATTCCATAGCCTTAACATTATGGGAATCAGGGTGACTATGGCAGCAAATGCTGGGGTCTAGCTGGGTCCCAGCCTTCACTGTCTGTTAACTGGCTCCAGGTCTGTGTACTACTGGGACGACATTGTTCCCCTTGAACAAGGCTAGAGGTTACTGAAGGATATTCTGTGATGTTACTTCATTTCATTTAGTTGCTTGAGTTCTGCAGAAGCCTCTCCTGCACCTCTCTCTCTCCCAGCAGTTTCTCCTGCAGGCTGCTCTCTCTTTGGGGGGTGCGACTCCTCTCGTCAGGGCCTCTCACTTCCTGATGTCTCTCTTCAGGGCTTCGTTCTTCTGGTCCTCTCCCGGGACGTCTCTTTTCAGGACCTTTTCCTTAGGGCCTTTCAGCTCAGGGCTTTTCTCTTCAGGGCTTCTTTTCTCTGGACTCCTTGGCTATGTCCCTATCTATTTCCCTCGTTACTGAATCCCTATCTAATCTCTGAGTTCTTCCATATTGCCCTGCTTCTGGTGGCCCGAATACTCAGTAGTCCTGAAGCTCTGTAGCCCCTGTAGCTTTGATGAACCCCTGGCTCATGCACCAGGCCCTGTGACTCTGGTGCTGTGTATCAGGCCTAGGCATCAGGAGCACCTTCTCCTCCCTTATACTGGCCATCCAATTCAGGCACCAGGGGGCCTAGGGACCGGTCAGCCATCAGAAGCCGCTGCTCACTGAGTCCTGAAGCCCCCAGGATGCTCTCTTGGGACCACTATTTCTAGTCTCAGCCAGGTTCAGAACCCTGGCCTCAACTGTCTTAACAGACCGTGGGAGGTACTGTGCCTTTAAGATCCCAGAGTAGATAGTCTTTTCCTGGAAAGGTCAACTTTAACTGAAATCAGATCTCCACCAATTTTATATTCTTATGAATTAACACAACTTGTTTTGAGGTGGCACAGATTAAGGAAGAGTCCCTAACCTGAAGATAAGTAGTTTGGGTGCCAAGTTTTTTGTGACTGGACTTATTTTCTTGATCATAAAGGAACTGTGGTTTATAGTTCAGCTGCAGGCTAACTCTGTGTATAGAAGATAAGGAAATTTGTTGACCATTTATGTTGCATGTTCTGTGAGATAGCAACTCTTGCTAAAAATAGGAGAAGTTGGTCAACATTCTGTAGGATGGTATATGTGGTCAATATAAGAGCTCTGGTTCCTTCAAGCAGGTGTATGTTACTTCTTTGAATAAATAAAACTTAAGTCAAACAGTAATTTTTTATCCATCTAAAAATGAAAGCTTTGTATTAATTGAATTATATTTTTAACTTAAAAATATCATCTTGGTTCAGTAACCTGGGTCACAGATTATTTTTATGCCTGAAAATCTGAGAGATCAAAAAGATAGAAACCAGGAAGAGAATCTGAGATGACCAAATCTTATTTCTCAATGCATTTATAAGGTTTCACTTTTTTGATTACCAAATCCTTCACTAGTGTTTATTTTTAAATATTAATTGTTGTTCATTGTTTCAATTATTTCAAAAATCATTTTTCAAAGTTCAGCGAAATGTCAAGATTTAATGGAAGTGACATGTTAGAACACATGAGATCTGAAAGCATAATTCCAGAAAAACTATGGTCAAATCACTATTAATCTCCTGCTATCAGTATTATTTTAGGATTCAAACAACTTATCTACAGGTCTGATTTTCCATGTGTGAAATAATCTTATCCCTTTGTTTACACCAAGAATATTTTATATTAAATCATATAATAAATATAAACTCAAGAAACGTTTGTTTCTAATAAATGGTGAAAATTATTAAAGAATCCATTAAATCTAATATTTCCTTTCTTCACTGTGACTTGGAGTCAGACTTTAAGCAAAATGAAAGTGCTTGGAAATTTTCCAGTTACAAAAATATATATGGTTTCTTGAGACACAGATAGTAAAGCTGATATTAAATCAGTAACTCCTTCATAAGATAAAATTCAATCAAGTTTGTATCTATTTAATCACAGATATCAGAGGAGTAGAATTTGCATTAATCATTTTAACTGGTTTGAATTTAAATAAAGGATTATGCAAAGTCAAAAGCTCAAGGTTGTTTAAAATAACTAATTTGATGTTATTAATGTTTACTTCTCAGACATTTTGTGACACTGCTGTTCCAAGAACTCACATACCATAAAATTTATTTGTGCATATTCTCAACTCTGCAGTTTACTGAAATGGGTATGCTAAATTATGTTATTTCCATCCTAAGTGTTGTTCTGTGAAATGCGCATGGTGCATAATTATGGAAATGACATTGATAATTAGTTCAGAGTGGTAGCAGAATACACATAAGTTAATTTTTAATAATGGTTGAATTCAAATGCCTTCAATACCATTTCATATTTATTTCCCTATTCATTACTTAAGTAGACAAACTTACTTTATAATCATTACAGTTATAACCAATTTACTGATCCTGAAAAAAATTAGTCCCCCATCACTTTAATTATTCTTTTTGGGCAACATTTTAAGAAAGGCTGCGACTTTCAAAACATTATTTAAATTTTCTGTATTTTTAAAATATTTTTAATTGACTTTATTAAGTAGTACATTTATGCTTGGTGATTACACCAAAGAAATAAGTTAAGATTAAAGGTGTGTGGAGTATATGAAAATAACATCATATAAAAATTTATTGGTTTCCTCTGGTGCAAGTATATATTTTCAACACAGCTTTAATGTGTTTTTGCTCCTCCATATTTTGTGCTTTAAATTCTGTCAGAATAAAATTTATTTTTTGCTAATTAGAGTCTGCAGAGCCTAATTAGTTTTATTCTAATATTTCTTTTGAAGGACACTATTTTATGCTGTGTTAATCATTGCCCAAGGATTATTGGATACAATGATGATAGAAGAGAACTCATTTTGCATTAGATTTTTCATATTCACCTGATAGCTACAGAGTAAACAATTCAAATAAGTAAATGAGTGTCAGAGTACAGTTATTAGATCATTAAATAGATTTGTTTCTGTAAGGAATTGATTTAAAAAAAAGACTAAAACTATCATATAAAATTAAACACTAAAATAAGCACAATAATTCATCCAAGTAACATTTTTGAATTAGCAGGCACCTATAAAAATTTTAATAATCTCCCATCAGAGTTAGTTTGTTCAGAATTTTTAAATACACATATAAAACAAGGAACAATGATTCATCAAATATTTGTGACATTTTAATAGCAATTATACTAGTAGCAACAAGATGAACACCATATAAAGGAGGAAGCATTTTACCTTTGACCAAAATATAGAACACCTTTTACATCTTTCTTTTCTTCATTAGAGAAGTTAAACCTATTGAAAAGTTATAGGATTGTCAGTTCAAGATTTTGATTACTGATGATCAAAATTAATTGGTAGAATCATTTCTATCAATAATTAAATCTTAGGTTTCTTTTTAGTAGTAATTATGTATCCCAGAATTTTTTCTAAATTCATAGTTTTTGTAATTTTAACTTCATTTTCTTCTAAATGGGTGGATTTTTAATAGTTATATTTTTTATGCTTTTCAATACATATGTATTTGCAAGTAAGAATTAGTCTAATCATGACTGAGTACAAGATACTCTACTCACTATGGATAATCTGGAAGAGGAGGCAGGGCTGAAGGCTTGTGATGTGTTAAGCATAAAACCATATCAGTAATGTAGTGCCTATGATTTATAATTTAAAATGTATTATCTAAAAAGTGCCAGCATCAGTGACAGAGCATGTTGGAGATGGGAGAAGCATTAGGAACACTGGTGGAAGGCAGTGGACAATGGTGAAGAGACTGGTGCTGGGACATTTTATGGCTAAAACTCAAACATGAATATCTTTATATTTGACAGTCACTGAAAAATAAAGCAATAGAAATAGCATACGTGGTCTTTTCATGTAACTATGTACAAAAAAAGAAAAACAAACAATATCAAAATTTAGGTAGATTACATGCACTTTAAATATAAATATATTATTATTATTAATGCCTAAAATATGACTATTTGGATTAAGGGAATATAACAAAATTGTTTAAACCTAGATAAATAGCCATGTGTTCATCGGAATTATGCTATTACACATCCAAGTTTAAAGCTGAAAATAGAGAGAGACCTAGAAGAGTCTTTGTTCCTTTGAGACTCCTTCCCAATCTCTTAACTCCCTTAGAAAGAGTCTGGCTACCAACACTTTATTTGTACTTCTTTCTGCTGCAGAGCTGAGAAAAAATGTGTTCTGATGGTCTAAGGCACCTAACTGAAGATCAGAACATTACGAGTAACTATTGCTTTGCTCACTGAGACTCATTTTACTTATTGGAAGACAAATGATGTTTCTTTTATGTTCAGAATTGTTTGATAGCCCATATAATTATACAAATAAGCTAATTAGAAGAATGACTTTACTTTATATAAAAATGTCATATTTTCCTTATGACAATAAGAAAATACTGATACTATCAATATACCAAAAAATAAAATATGAAAATATATGTATTGTCATGCTTCCCAAATACAATTTTTGAAACTGTTTACTAGAAGCCATAAAACACAGTCTGTGCTTGGAAGTGAGGTTTTTGTAGTGATAAAGAATAAATAATGAAAAGTGACTCCCTTTATTTTTTTACAGAACTATTGTGTTCATGTTTTTTTTCACTATCTCAGCTTTCATACTATTTCTATTTAAATATTTAAAAATAAATTGATATTGCATATTAACTATTGGAAACTATTCTCAGGTATATTGTCACTGTTTGAACTAGTACTCATGTTGAGATCTCACATTATTTCTCACCTCAAAGACTACTTGATCAAAACAGGGTGAATGACAGACAAATGGCTAATCAACAAATATATTTAAATTCACTCATCGGAATTAAATGTCAGTTATAGCAGCATTCTTTTTAAAAGTAGAATTACTTTATATTCCCTTAATACAATATTCATATTTGTTAACTATGTGATCAACCTAGTTAATAAATTAAAAATAATTTATAGAATCTACATTTAAATATTAATAAATCACATTTCATTATAAATCTGAATATCATCATTTATGTGACACCTGTATATCCATGCATGTATATATAAATATACTTATTGCAAATAGGAAAATGTCTGGGAAGATATTTTAGTGGGCTGGGGTATATGCTTTGCATGCTAAATCCAAGGTTCAGCAGTCCCCTAGCACCATCTGGAGCAAGCCTTGGGTTGTGGTGCAAAAGCTTCTGGCTATGTTATAAAAACCATAACAAAGATAGAAAGACAAAGAGAAAAAAAAGAGAGACAGACTGACAGACAAAGAATTGTACAAGAGAAAAAAAATTAAGCAATTTATTGCTTAGAGCACCATTTCAAAAATCACAATCTAGAACAAAGGATAAAGTCCCAATTTTATCCTAGTAAGTGATTGTTGAAATATTTGTAAGATTTTACTTTCTTTACAAGGAATAAAATGAAAACTTTAATTTCTCACATTTGACTTGTCTGATGACTTGCTTCACTATTAGAATGTGGTAAAAGTAGCTATAAATAAGTTCCTAACCCAGGTACGAAAAGCTTGAAATTTACCTTCCACTGTTTTTAAAACCCATTCATCACTTGAAAATGCTTGAACTTGTTTTCTGAATAAGCAGATAAAGGATAATTGCCATAAACATTTCAGACAATTTTCACCCTTGGAACTTAGGCTCTCTGTGACAAATCACTCTTTGGCAATTTTTCTCCATACCAGATACATGAGATACTGAGCCTAGGTTTGTTATATTTAGTCAAGACTAGAGTAACACAGTTAAAGGAGGGCTGTGATGAAAATAAATTGTCAATACTTTAAGCTATGCAGGTTTGGTATGATTGATACTTCACTCACATAGAAACTGGTTTATGAACATGAAGAACTTGAGTAGAAAATTAGCAATATCTGAAGTCATCTTTTAGAGAAGGTGACAGTCTCAGATCACAATTACATCATCACTGCTTTTACAGCCTCTGCTAACTCAGGTTTGATATAAATCTCAAAGCATTTAACCACACGACTTTGCCTATTTTCTTCATTTATGTTCTGTGGCCACACCTAGTGGTATTCAGTGTTTATCCTGGCTCTGTTCTCAGAGATCACTGTTAGTAGGCTCAGGATGATATGTGGTGCCCAGGATCAAACCTGGGTGGGCTTTATACAGACAAATCCTAACCCTCTCATCGCTCAGTCATCTCCATTACTATTCACTGATATTTTCAATAGCAAAGAAAATAAATGCATAAGAAAAGGTAGTAGAATTAGTTGGATGGGAAACTAATGTTTGTTGATTAAATTTTGAGAAGTATTTTAAGTATTTTCCCCAATACAATGGAAAAGAGAAATCTACATGCTGACACATATAATATTATTAATTTGTTCAAGAATATACTAAAGAAATGATACGTTTGAGTAAACTTAAGATAGAAATTTAGTAATGAATATATTTAAGGAAATAATTACAAACATAGAGAATGAACCAAAGAGATAAGATAGCATGTAAAGCTCTTTGTGTCTAAGGCAGACTCTGTTGGACCTCTGACATCCAACACAGTTCCTAGAGTCCACCAGGTGGAATCTGTGGGCATATAGTCAGGAGTAAGCTCTGGCACTTCCAGATATGACTCCAAAACTGAAACCCAAGAAAAATAAGAACCTAGAGAAGACGTATCCCCTATTACTCAGTTCTTCTATTAGCACTTGCATAAAATGTCTATCATTATCTAATGACAAAAATTTTTTAATAAAGAAAATTAGAGCTATGCCAAGTAGTCATAACATAAATATTTTGGACTTTAGAGCATATGTAAATGTTTTAAAAAGAGCTTTATGATAAATTAAAAAAGAATTACTGAAACAAAACTTTAGCCATAACACTGTATAAATAGCTCCAAGAAATTAATACTCTATGAAAAGAATTTACTGAATTTTTTAATACATAAACTTAAGTATAGTTATCAATAAATAATACTTGGGGTATAATAGACTTTATCAGTATTTGAAGGTACCTGATACCTATAAATATAATGATGGAAATTCACACACTAATTTCAAAATTAATAAAATTAGATATTGACTCTAAGGCCATTTTTATAAAGTACATTTATTTAGAAAAATTATCAATGTCAATGAGATTAACTATTTGTAATTAGAGTTGATATCCTCGAGCTATCTCAATATTTAACTGTATCTGCACATAGTATATTCATGTGTTTCTTAAGCTTTCTTTTGTGCTTAAGAATCATTATAAAGCATTGCACATAGGGACCAGTGAGATATAACATCGGGTAAGTGTTGTGGTTTTCCGGGGCCCCCAACAGTATTGGGTTCCATCAGGTTCCCTGGTCATGTTCAGGGTCAGTGACTGTCCCCGTCTGTCAATGAACAAAGAACCATGAGTACAGTTTAGGAAATCCAATGCTTTACTACCTCCAATCCACTCTACACCAACTGACACACATACTCTCCAACCACACTTATTTTCCAACTCTACACTGATGGACAGTTTCACATACCTCTGACCCCTAAACTGCAGAATTTAAATCCTATGCAGATGCTGGTGGCAGGGAGAAACCAATGAGGTGCACTGGTGCAAAAATCCCAGTGGGCCCACACCCCTGCTTCCAGAACTTATTTTATTGCTAAGGCAGAGCATTGCTTTTCTCTTTCCTAGGCTAGTGAACAGTCGTTTCAATATTTCTATCATCTTGCACAAATACAGTAAGAGAGTCAGGCGTATATAACTACAACAACCAAGATTAAATATATAGTGTGATTTTCTTCTGGATATAATGTTATATGATCCAAACTATGCCCCCCTCCCAGATTTATCATTTCTATCCATCTCAGGGTCCTATCTCCAGCAGCAACAGCCTTGCTCTGCCCCAAGGCAAATCTTAAGTGTTCTGTTGCAAGGCAATTCAAGGCTTACCTTAGGTCAGAACAGCTTTTGCTCTAAACTTTGGGTCAGTGCAGAGATTATTCTAAAAGTTGTCCCATATTAAAGGCAAGGATGAACTCTTTCCCTGGTGCCATACAGTTCCTCATAGAGGTCTTCTTATAGGAGTAAGATCACTCTAAATGATACTGAGGCTTCACTTGTATCACTTGTCTTCCCATTGATCATCGATTTTCTCGAGTGGGCACCAGTAACATCTCCATGCATCCTATTACATGCTAGTGTAGCCCAAGGACATCTGCTAGCTCAAGGAATATAAAGAGCCTCAAATCATTCCATCAGATCATGGGAATGAGGTCTATAATTGGTACTGGCATTTGGCATATCAAATACGACACGGGTAGCTTCCAGGCCCTGCCATCACTTGATAACTTGAATCCCGTTATTCATCGATTTGCTCGAGTAACATTTCCATTGGACCCTATCACGTGCCAATGTAGCCCGATGGCATCTGGTTGATTAGGAATATGAAGAGCCTCAAACTGTTCCTTCAGGGTCTTAACAAGGAAGTCTGACCATCTTGTAGGTGGGCGGCCACATGATCTTTTGACATTCCGTGGGATCCAGTCAGTAACGGCTCTAGTCCAGTGGTTGTTTCCAAATCGCATTACATGTCCAGCCCATCTGATTTTCAAGCCTTGGCAAACGAGACACCATCCCTGATTCTGAAATAGCGACGAAGGTCAGAACTCCGGATTCCTTCACTCACTTGAGTGAGACGTGATATTCCAAGCATAGCTCTTTCGATGCCTCTCTGGGAGACCCGAATAGCATTCTCATCCTGCTTTCATAGGGCCCAGGTCTCTGAGGCGTATGTTAATGCAGGGAGAATGGTGGAGTCAAAGAGATGTGCCCAGAGCCGGAGGTTTTTTGTCCTTTTAGCTATTTCTTCGATGCCTTTGAAGGCATTCCATGCCTCTCTTTTCCTCCTGTGCAGCTCAGGTTTTAGGTCGTTCATCATGTTGACTTCTCGACCTAGGTACACATAACTGCTGCATTCAGAGATGTTTGTTCCATTGAGAGTGAATGGGGCCTCTGGAACTAGTTCATTTCTCATGAACATAGTTTTCTTCAGATTCAGCTGTAGACCTATCTTTCCACATTCTCGGTCAAAGTCAGCCAGCATTTGTGCTGCTTGGCTAATGTTTGGTGTTATTAGAACGATGTCATCAGCATAGCGGAGGTGGTGTAGTTGCCGACCATCTATCTTCACTCCCATTTCTTCCCATTCTAATTGTCTCATGATGTTCTCGAGGGTGGCGCTGAAGAGTTTTGGTGAAATGGTATCACCCTGTCTAACCCCTCTTTTGACATCAATGATCACTTCATCAAAGATCACATTAATGATATTCTTGTAGTCACCTCTAATCTCAAATACTTATTGATGAACCACATGGCCGCAAAGCCCACACACCATGAAGGTACTCATTTTTCACAAACAGACTGAGGCTTACAGTTGAAAAATATGAAAGAAAACCAGGAGTAAATAATTTAGAGTTAAAATAACTCACCATTCTAAAATAACTCACCACTCTGTTGTCTCACCATGATTTTCTGTTTATACGTAAATAAATACGTAAGCATAAATATATATAAAAGGCTTGTAGGTAGGAGAAAAACAATGCCAGTTAGCAATATTAAAACCCAAAACTACTAAATAGGGTGTGATCCAACAACAATCACGATCACAATCACGATCTTCCCGTTAATCATCTATTTGCTAGAGCAGGCACCAGTAATATCTCCATATGTCCTGTCTCATGCTAGTAGAACCCAAAGGCATCTGCTTACTCCAGGAACATAAAGAGCCTCATACTATTATATTAGGTCATGTGAATGACCTAATATAAATGGTACTGGTATTTGGCATATCAAATACAACACGAGCAGCTTGCCAGGCTTGCCGTGCAGGTGGCATAGTCTTGTAGTAAACTCTAAATAAAGCATTTATTGATGAACCGTGGCCGCTAGCGCCACACAAGCGGACTGTGATAGTCTGGTCTGCTGGGTGGAATTGTGATGAGAGGGAAGTCCGGATGTGGAAAATTGCGGCCCCCAGGGAGTAGGGGGTCACCTGGCTTGTTGTGAGGCTCTTGCTGGGGTGGCAGGCCAGGACTAGAAACCGCCATGCCTCCCAGGCGCCTCATGAGCAGCTGGGCACAGGGAGAGCAAGGAGCAGCTCTGCCCCATGTCTGAGAGTCTCTGGTTCAGCATACCTGGGCCCGAATGAAAAAAAAAACAACAACATTCTAAAAGTTGTCCCAACTTTCTAAAAGTGATCCAACAATAGGGATAGCAAATAATTCATCAGGTAAGCCACTTGCCTTTGATGAGGTGACCTAGGTTTGATCCCTGCTATCCTATATGGTCTTCCAAGCACCACAAGGAGTGATTCCTGAGAGCAATACGAGGAATGAGCTGTAAGCACAGCTGGGTGTAGACCCAAAACTAAAACAAATGACAACACTCTACACAGCATTCTTTAAATTCAAATGCTGCTTGTGTGTTATTTCTAAATGTTTGAAATGTAAACAATAAAATTATCTACGTAGATTTCTCTCATAACTTTGCAATCTCAGTACTTTATATTGATTATATCTAAATCTCAAAACAACCATAAAAGATCATAGTTGTTCTTCCTAATTACAATGAGAAAGCCAAATGTAATTTATGTAGTTTAGGTTGTTTGTACAATGTTAGACAGCTTAAAATTATCTGTCAGGATGCTAGCCCAGAATCATTACTAAATTTCCCTCTTTCTTTCCACTCTGATAAATTTTTAGGTTGCATATTAATTTTTTAAAATGTTAATAAAAATATTTAAGAATTTAATAGCATAAAGTACTTTTACATTGCAATGGTGAATTTTATGTATCCTAATTTTTTAACTTAATAGGAAACTAAAATAATTGTTTTAGATAGCTGGCATATATTCCTATGATTTAACTTTATAAATTTGAAAACTATAAATTAACATCTCCTTTACCCTAATTGTGAAACTCACTGTTCATTCTTTTACATGTGGGGATAATGTTATACAACATAAGTTTCTCAGTACTAGCAACTGTCTTCCATGGACTATATATTTACCACCATATACTATTTTCAATGCAGTCTTAGAAAACAAGTATTATTACTATTGTCCATACTCTACAGATGAGAAATAGAGAAAAGGGGGTTTTGCATAAATTACACAATGTCATACACTTAGCAAATCATATGGTTGAGATTTAAATATATTTTCACTTAAAGACAATATATTTTAGAAGTAAGACTTTAAAATAAGCACTTATTAGCAATCAACTTGGTAACAAATACTTTCACAGAAATATTTTTATAAATGTTGTGTCATTTATTACATTTTTAAAAAAATTCAGAAAAACAGATGACATAACTTTCTAATGTCAGTCAGACTTATTCAGTCTATTTACATTTTAATATGTAAAGAAGATCAACTAAAAAAGTGAAGAAATATCCTAATGGAAATAAATTAGATATTATAAAGAAATATGAGCCTCAAACCATTCCATCAGGTCATGGGAATGTGGTCTATAATTGTTACTGGTATCTGGCATATCAAATACGACACGGGTAGCTTGCCAGGCTCTGCCATGCGTGTAGCAACTCTTGCCCGCTCGAGCAAATCAATGATGAATGGGAAGACAGACTGTGAAGGAAATATGAAATAAATAATTGTTTTATTATATTTTTTGACAATAAATTATATTTTGAAAATTAGAACAAAAAAGAAAAAGGTAAATATGTTTATTTAACAATAGTGCATGTTAAGTAAATGACCATTTGAGAAAACAGTGAAATAATGGAATTATTTCAAATATATGTGACAGTAATAAATTTAATTTAATAACAATAGTTTTAGATTTGTTAAAACCTTGGAAAATGAATGTTTTTGGTAGTTTATTTCCTAAATTACTGGAGAATAATTTAATTTTAATGTAATGGAAAAGTTATATCTATTTTCCAAATTTTGGTTTAAAATTTAAACCAGAAAGGTTAGATAATTTTGATAATAGAGCTATAGTATTAAGTATAAAATTTAACAAATGATATCTATTAGCACTTACAGATTGTGTTATTGGGAAACTAAATGAAGAATAATTATGAAAATGCTGAAAATGTGCTTTCCTTTCTTCTTAGGTTCACAGGTTGCTGTGCTGCTGAGTCTGGGTGTACTGATATATGTGCATGCCAGCTGGAAAGCTTTTTACTAGGAAATGCAGCATCAAGGACAAAAGGTAATGATGCTTTCTGCTTTCAAGTTCTTTATACCTCTGCAGAAAGAAAAAAAAAGACCAGAAAAAATTGTACACAAAGATAAATATAATTGGGTAAAATAGGATCATTTTAAGACATACTACATATTCAGAGGAAATGTGGAAAGTCTCTGCACTCAGAAATTACTCCTGGAGGTGCTTTGGGAAACCAGATGGGATGCCAGAGATCCAATTTGGTTTGCCTTCCATGCGAGGCAAGTGTCTTACTCACTGTACTCTCCAGTCCTGTTTTTTTTTTCTGTTTTTGCTTTTTTGGGTCACACCCGGCAATGCTCAGGGGTTACTCCTGGCTCTGCACTCAGGAATCACTCCTGGCAGTGCTCGGGGGACCATATGGGATGCCGGGATGGAACCCAGGCCAGCACAGGCCGGCCGTGTGCAAGGCAAATGCCCTACCCGCTGGGCTATCACTCCGGCCCCTCTCCAGTCCTGTTCAAAGTATTTTGTGTAAAGTACTTTGTCTGCTCTGCTAATTTAATGTAAGTTTACATAATTTATAGAAACTTTCTGGAAATCATTTTTCTCTTTCTATAATTGATAGTAAAATTAGGAGACTGCAAGTTTAGGTTGATGTATATGTTGTGTAGCACTTGAGTGGTAGTATAGCTAGGTGAAAAATAAAACCTTATTCACTATAAGATTATGATATTAACACTAACATTCTGTTGTGCCTGAGGCATAAAAAGTAAAAAAATGTATAGATTATTTTAATTATAGCAAAAATTAATTCCAGTGATCACTATATAGTTTTCTTTAATTTCTGTGAATAACAATTTACGATTCTGAAGGTGTGTTATTGAAAGCTGCTAGTAAGCTTTGGCAGCTATGATTGGAATTTACTGGTAGGAGTCAGATAGGAGCCTGCAGATAGTCCACGTCTGTGGTCCTAATATTTTAGAGTGCTTCACTCTCATTCAGCATTGTACCTGCATGCACAAATAAATTATCATTATCGGTTACTGGTTTTTCTACAATCTGGATACCTTAGGCAAAAGAATTTAGATGACATTTGGATGACATCTTATTTTAATTACACTGAACTTCAATTGTATTTAGTTCTGATGTTGAGAATCTAATTATCATAAAGTGACTAAATCAATATATAAGTGCTACTCTAAATTACTGAAAATACTAAGAATAAAACTAATATATTACAGGTCAGTAGAGGAAAATATACTGTCTTAAATACTTAATGCAACAGCTATACAAATTACTTCTATTCCCTCCTGTGAAAGATAAAGATATTATGGAAATATTAAGGAAATAATTGTTTAGATATAAATTTATATTTGTAAATATATGCAACATTTTTATAAGGCACAGTAGCTTAATGTATACTAAAATATAATAATTATAATTTTAAAATGCTATATTAAAATGCTATATTAAATTTGAATTTATTCTGTAATTTATTAGATAGGTCTTTGATATTTACATACTACTAAAATAAATTTGAGGCAGATACATGCAAGAGAACCTTTTTATTTTCTCTACATTACATTTTATAGTCTCTCAATAAAGCATGGTTTATTTATTATAAATTGCTTAGCAAATGTAATCTCTTTAGCAAATTAATATAATTTGCTTTATCTATTGAAAATAGCAGGTTCTCTGTAAAATTATGTCTTTTAAATATATTTTAAGCAAGAAATATAACATTTGCTGTTGCATATAAAATTATGTGATATGTTATATAATTAAATGTTCACCATTTTTGAAAAAAAATGAAGGAACTTAATAATGAATGGCTCACAGTACATATACCTAAAACATGCATATCACTACTTAATTTGATATTGACTTGATAAAATAAGAATTTTTTTTTGCAGGTCTTGAGTAAACACAAATGAAGACATATTTTATTGCATTGAACCACTAAAATTGTCTAAATAATTGACTAAAATATTTCTATTAAAAAGTTCATACCATTAAAAAGATTATTTCAAAGAAGTAAATATAATTTTCTAATGTAAATTTTGGATAAATGCTTTAATGTTTAGAAAGGTGCTAGGACTGGAGATTTCCCATTGGAAAATGCAATTCTGAATGTCAAGTTCATGGTATTCAAGCTCATCTGATTTAAATGTCAAGGCTATTGTCCTGTATCATGGATTCAACTGATAAAAGCAGTCAGGGAAATAGGAAACAGAAATAAAATATAATATAATATGTAGAACAAACCAGTGTACTATAAAAACTCATTTTCTTCATTGGAAAAGAAAGAACACTTAAATTAAATATCAAAAAAAATGGGTTCGATTGTTTACAGATCTTTAATTCTCCAAGATATATGATATAAAACATACTTAAAACAAAACTGTATAATAACAGTTTAAAAGAACACAAAAGATGTATATATTGATTATTCTAATATTCTAAACTCTTCTCTGATTTCATTGTTTAGTATAAAATTTTTAAAACAGTGCAATTCTATTAAACTATTAATCATTGTGATCCTTTTTAATTTATTTATGCATGTATTTATTTATTTTATGTTTTGCTTCTCTGCATTTCCAGGTATAAAACCTAGAGTATATCCAAGCCAGAGTTCTATGGCTGAGCTACAATCCCAACTTACCTGTTTTTTTTTTTTGTTTCATCAAGTTTTACTTTGTTGAATGTGTGATAAAAATCACAATATATTTGCTTTACAATAGAGTCAGATATTAGAGAAAGAGGAAAGTGTTTTCTTGTACTTGGTTACAGGGATTTTATCCCAACCTCCCCATAATATTCCCTGAGCAGATCTCAGGAGTGATTCCTGATAGCAAAACTAAGAGTAAGATTTGAGTACATTTGGGCCTGGCCTCAAATTTTAATAAATAATAAGCATTTAATAATGAGGTGAGTGCTGTGACTGAGAATTAAAGCAAATTCTTTGTGTGTCTGTGACCTTATTAGATTCCCAGCAGTGGTGGGAGTGAACCATAAAAACAGTAAGATAAATAATACCAACTTAAGTATATTTTAAATGATTCAAATTATCTATGTGCTTTTATTAATGGTGGTTTTATATCTTTAGTATATACTTTCAATAAGTTGGAGAGTATATAATTACCACTAATAGTTATTTTATTTATATATTCCTACTATTTTTCCTCTTCTGAAAATAAGTTTGTTATTCTTGCAACAGATATCACTTTATAACTTTTATCAGTGTTTACTTAATACAATATCCATATTTCATATGTACTTCTGTGTACAAGCCAGACGACACCCCCACTCCATGAGGACCTCCATTTTCCACATCCGGACTTCCCCCTCATCAGAACTCCACCCAGCAGACCAGCATATCACAGCCCGGCTCATCGAGATCCACCCTGCTGCAGAATTTTTTAATCCGGCCCAGGTATGCTGATCCAGAGACAGACATGGGGCAGAGCTGCTACTGGCTCTCACTGTGCCCAGTGGCTCATGAGGTGCCCAGGAGGGATGGCAGGTTCTAGCCCTGGCCTGCCACCCCAGCAGAGCCTCACAACAAGCCAGGCGACCCTCCACTCCATGAGGACCTCCATTTTCCACATCCGGACTTCCCCTTCGTCAGAACTCCACCCAGCAGACGAGACTATCACAGCCTGGCTCGCGTGGCCGGAAGTGGCCGCGTGGTTCATCAATAAATGCTTGATTTTGAGGTGACTACAAGAGTTTGCTAGCCGCACGGCAGAGCCTGGCAAGCTACCCGTGTCGTATTTGATATGCCAGATACCAGTAACAATTACTCATTCCCATGTCCTGATGGAATGGTTTGAGGCTCTTTATGTTCCTGGAGCATGCAGGTGCCCTTAGGCTTTAATTGCATGAGACAGGTCATGTGGAGATGTTACTGGTACCTGCTTGAGCAAATCGATGATGAACGGGAAGACAGACAGTGACTTCTGTGCAGCAGGGTTAAAAGTTTCTGGTGGGGTTACCATCTGTTGAAACATAAACATAGCCTCTTCCTCCTACCAAGGGGTTTTCTCCTACAAGAAAACTTCAGAAAAATGGAGCCAGCCGACAGTGTTTTTGGGGTACTAGGGAGTTAATCTAAATCGTATTTCTCCATTCCAAGAACTGGGACAACAGAGTTTTCAGGGTACTTGAGAATAGAATTCTGGCTGAGTTGCCACTCAAAAGAGTTGCAGGCGTTCTAAGATTCTTCAGGGTACTAAGGATGTAGAATCCTATCTGTACTCCACTCAAAGGAGTGAGTAGCAGTGCCAAATTTTTCAGGGTACTGGGGACATCGAATCCTAACCATATGCCCTGATAAGATGGGACAGAAACAGCGCTGCATCAAGCCCTTTCAACATTTATCAAGTCCAACTGAACATGGTAAGTTTGTCGTTGAATTAAGCTGCTCCTGCATGAAACTGGACATTGTGTTTTGTCAGGGAAGCTGCCAGGGTCCCCGACAGTGTCAAGACATAAGTTCTCTTCTACCTCCGAGGATGCCGGGGGAACAGATGAAAACTCACGAGTCCGGTGCAGTTCCAAAAGGCTTTCAATAGTACAAAAGCTCTTCCACTGCACTCCAATATAATGAACACACTCTAGCTCTGGTCCGAACTTAGACCATACAAGAGAGCCTAAGTCTCCCAACCAAGAGAGAGCATCTCACCTGAGATGAGTCCTACCCAGAAGAGGGAGCAAAAGGCCAAAGAGCAAAAAGCCAAAAGTCAAAAGCCAAAAGTGAAAAGGCCGAAGAGCCAAAAGCCACAGGAGCCAAAAGCCGAAAGTGAAAGGCGGAAGGGCTCAAGTCAGTCCCCTTATATACACCAAAGTAATCCAGGGAGGAGGGTCGTGTCAACAAAGAATCCTAAACAAATGTAGAAGGGCAGTGCCACACCCTATTGCAGGTATAAACAAAGGTTATGCCAAGGACTAATCCTGAGATTATCTCTTCTGTAAAACACTGGAGAGAGAGGGGCTGATATAAAGTAATACATCTTAATTTCATGAGCTTCATGTAATGTAGATGGTACCCACAAGGTCCTTCTTATTATTGTCTGCACCAGGGTGATTCTGAGTATCTTGTTCTCCGTGTACTGAAAGGGTCACACTCGCCTGCTTAGAGCAAACTAGTATGATCCTTCCAATAGTCTTCCTATAGTCTCAGCCTAGCCAGGATGGTAGTCTCCTGGTAAATTCTAACTGTCCCAAGCTTGGTGCACTGGGTATAAAGAGGAGCTGTGCCCAGTCTAGAAAACATAGAAATCTTAATAGATGTACAAGTCAGAAGTTATTCAATCAAGGTGATTTCTGTAACTGCCACATCCTCGAGCAGTTTTTACATAGAATAGAGGTCTCATTAGAATGAATCTTGGCTTAAATAGATTAAGCTGGGAGTGGGCAAAAGAACAAAACTCCCAGATTAGCTAGATCTCTCATTCAACAGTGTTTCCCAGGACCAACACTGGTCTTGGTTGCCTCCAATTATAATCTGTGGTTTCCCATAAGGAGAATTTGGAAAGAGGTTTGGAAAAATGTTAAGGGTAATGTTTACAGGGCATTTGCAGAAGGGACTCAAATGCCCCAGTGATTCTATGACTTTTAAATGAGTCTTGCCTCACACCTGTTGAAAAAAGTAAGAAAAGAAAAAGTGAAAAGAAAAGAAAAAAAGATTCAGGGGAAGTATGTTAAAGTGAAGCTGGTTGATTGTGCATGAATAAAAATTCACTATCACTATCTATGACTATCTTCCCGTTAATCATCTATTTGCTAGAGTGGTCACCAGTAATATCTCCATATGTCCTGTCTCATGCTAGGAGAACCAAAAGGCATCCGCTTGCTCCAGGAACATAAAGAGCCTCAAACCATTATATTAGGTCATGAGAATGACGTAATATGTTACTGGTATTTGGCATATCAAATACTACATGAGCAGCTTGGCAGGCTTGCCGTCCGGGTGGCATACTGTTGTAATCACCTCTAAATAAAGCATTTATTGATGAACCGCACAGCTGCTAGTGGCCATGCGAGCTGGGCTGTAATAGTCTGGTCTGCAAGGTGGAGTTGTGACGAGAGGGAAGTCTGGATGTGGAAAATGGTGGGCCCCATGGAGTAGGGGGTGTCATCTGGCTTGTTGTGAGGCTCTGATGGGGTGGCAGGCCAGGGCTAGAACCCGCCGTGCCTCCCAGGAGCCTCATGAGTGGCTGGGCACAGGGAGAGCAAGTAGCAGCTCTTCCCCATGTCTGAGAGTCTCTGGTTCAGCATACCTGGGCCGGATTGAAAGAAAACTGCTGCAGAGTGGCTGTAAATGATCCGGGCTGTGATAGTCTGGTCTGCTGGGTGCAGTTGTGATGAGATGGGAGTCCGGATGTGGAAAATGGCGGGCCCCATGGAGTGGTGGGGGTCATCTGGCTTGTTGTGAGGCTCTGCTGGGGTGGCAGGACAGGGCTAGAACCCACCATGCCTCCCGGGCACCTCCTGATCATCTGGGCACAGGGAGAGCAAGTAGCAGCTCTGCCCGATGTCTGAGAGTCTCCGGTTGTAATAAAAATTACAGATAAAAAAAATGTATGATCAGGAGCCGGAGTGATAGTACAGCGGGTAAGGTGTTTGGATTGCAAGAGGCCAACCTGGGTTCTATTCCCCAGCATCCCATATGGTCTCCTGAGCACCACCGGGAGGAAATCCTGAGTGTAGAGCCAGGAGTAACCCTGAGCATTGCCCGAGTGTGACCCAAAAAAAAAAAAAAAAAAAAAAGTATGATCAAACTGGATTGGCATAAGAAATTTAAGATTACCCTAAATGGAAATTTAATATAAATAACAAGGCAAAAGGAAATTTAAATTATATCAACACAATTGTTCTAATATTTATATTTTAGAAAGTAGGTTATAGAAAGGATCTTAGGGGCCGGAGCAATAGCCCAGCGGATAGGGCGTTTGCCTTGCACGTGGCCGGCCTGTGCCGGCCCAGGTTCAATCCTCCCGGCATCCCATATGGTCCCCCAAGCACCGCCAGGAGTCATTCCTGAGTGCAGAGCCAGGAGTAACCCCTGAGCATAGCTGGGTGTGACCCAAAAAGCAAAAAAAAAAAAAGAAAAAAAAAAGAAAGAATCTTAGATATTTTAGAAAATAAATTAATTATTGGAACTAAGAACAGAATAATAGTACACTTAGAAAAAGTTGATACTTAAGTGATGAGTTAATTAAGTTTTTTCTCATGAAACTAAAAGAATCAAGCAACCATAATACTGTTGTTTAAATCTATATTTTGTATGGCTGGCCTCTATAGGTCTATATAATAATGCTCTTTTATCATTAACTAAATTATTTAAGTCTTACATGCAGATACCAATGGATCATTCTGTCTCAGGACATTTAAACAGCCCCACTTTCAGTCTTGGCCTTATGGATGATACCTTTCTTGCCTGCCTTAATAACAGAGGACTACAGAGATTTTATGAAAGTATAAAAACTCTTAATGAAATTGAACAATGGCTGGGAAATATTAATTGTTTCTACTTCACTCGGCACTTCCAATTCACATTTTCCTAACTTGTGCCTCACCATTGGTACTCTGTCTCAATGACCCAATGTTCTGAGGTTCAGAAGGAGTTGGATTTTATTTCTCTATACTGATACTGGAAACCTCATCTTTCTAAGATAGATCACTTGATCACTTAAATCCCGTTATTCATCAATTTGCTCGAGCGGGCGCCAGTAACATTTCCATGGGACCCTATCACGTGACAATGTAGCCCAATGGCATCTGGTTGATTCAGGAATATGAAGAGTCTCAAACCGTTCCTTCAGGGTCTTCACAAGGGAGTCTGACCATCTTGTAGGTGGGCGGCCAAGTGATCTTATGAAATCCCATGGGATCCAAT
Source organism: Cryptotis parvus (assembly GCA_021461705.1). Classification (NCBI taxonomy): domain Eukaryota; kingdom Metazoa; phylum Chordata; class Mammalia; order Eulipotyphla; family Soricidae; genus Cryptotis; species Cryptotis parvus. The sequence goes on from JAJIBD010009855.1 coordinate 42,925, forward strand.
CAGTAAGGGCTCTAGTCCAGTGGTTGTCTACAAATTGCATTACATGTCCAGCCCATCTGATTTTCGATGCCTTGGCAAACGAAACAGCGTCCCTGATTCTGGAATAGTGACGGAGGTCAGAACTCCGGATTCCTTCTCTCACTTGAGTGAGGCATGATATTCCAAGCACAGCTCTTTCAATTTCTCTCTGGAGACCCGAATAGCATTCCCATCCCTGTTTTCATAGGGCCCAGGACTCTGAGGTGTATGGTAATGCAGGGAGAATGGTAGAGTCAAAGAGATGTGCCCGAGCCAGAGGTTTTTTGTCCTTTTTAGCTATTTCTTCGATGCCTTTGAAGGCATTCCATGCCGTTCTCTTCCTCCTGCGCAGCTCAGGTTTTAGGTCGTTCATCATGTTGATTTGTCAACCTAGGTACACATAACTGCTGCATTCAGAAATGTTTGTTCCATTGAGAGTGAATGGGGCCTCTGGAACTAGGTCATTCTTCATAAACATGGTTTTCTTTAGATTCAGCTGTAGACCTATCTTTCCACATTCTCGGTTGAAGTCAGCCAGCATTTGTGCTGGTTGGATAATGTTTGGTGTTATTAGAACGATGTCATCCAGCGAAGCAGAGGCGGTGTAGTTTGCGACCATCTATCTTCACTCCCATTCCTTCCCATTCTAATTGTTGCCTGATGTTCTCGAGGGTGGTGCTGAAGAGTTTTGGTGAAATGGTATCACCCTGTCGAACCCCCTCTTTTCACATTAATGATCACTTCTTTGTAGAATGGTGAGATCCTGGTGGTAAATCCATGATACAGCTCATGAAGGATCTTGATGCATTGGGTTTCAACACCCTGTTTGGCTAGGGCTTCATGACTGCTTCAGTCTCCACAGATTCAAAGGCTTTCTGTAAATCAATGAACGTGAGACAGAGCGGCATCTTGTACTCCCTACAAACCTCGATGAGCTTGGTTACTGTGTGGATATGGTCGATTGTGCTGAATCCTTTCCAGAACCCTGCTTGCTCGCATGGTTGTCCTTCATCTATTGTTCTGCTAATCCTCTTCAGGATGACTCGTGTAAACAGCTTGTAGATGACAGACAACAGGCAGATGGGGCGATAGTTGCCGATGTCGTGAATGCCTCCCTTCTTGAACAGTGAACTCTCCTGCTGATTTTCCATTGGGAGGGCACCTTGCATTTTGCAGGTAGCGTGTGAAGAGCCAGGCTAATGTATTGATGATTGCCGACGACAGATTCTTCAGGTGTTCGGGTCTAACTTTGTCTGGGCCTGGTGCTGTTCCCTTCTTTACCAACGAGATGGCATGTCGGATTTCAGAAGGGAGAACGTTAGGAATGACATATCCATCCTGTGGAATTTGGTATGTGAGCAGGTGGATGTGGCTATCAAAGAGATTTGAGTAGAAGTCCTGGATAATCTTCTCCATTGCCTTTCTGAAAGATGTGATAGATCCATCAGGGCGTCGGAGGGCAGTCATCTTGGTCTTATAGTTGGCGAAGGACAGGCGGGCAGTTGCAAATGCTTTTCCTGGCTTCTGCTGCATCTTCCAGTATTTCTGCTCTTCTGTCTTTGAGGTCTTCTTTTATCGCTTCTCTGCACCGTTTAGCAAGCTTGGACGTTAGCATTTGGTCTCCTGCGGCTAGCGCCTTGCCACATTGGTGAATGAGCTCAAGAGTTTCTGAAGACAAGCATATTTTTGTGTCTTTCTCCTTCTCAGCATTCTTCGCACAATCATGGAGGTGCTCAACCAGTCGGTTGTATTCTTCATCGATGTCATTATGATAGTATCTTCCCATGTTGCTGCAATGGTGCCAAAGAGTTCCCAGTTGGTGGTCATTCTGGGAGTTCTCTTCTTAGACTTTGCAGCCTTTTCTCCCAGTTGCGGAAAGTAGAATTTTGCACGAAGGAGACGGTGGTCCGATCCTGTCTGGAATTTGGGGACGACAGCTACATCCGTCAGACGAAACCATCGATTGAAGATGATGTGGTCAATTTCATTGTGGAACTGTCCGCCAGGAGATTCCCATACCCACCATTTCGCTTCAGCCTTCTGGAACTGTGAGTTCCCATGAATGGTCTTGGTGGACATGATGAACTCAGAGAGTCTCTCACCCTGTTTTTTCCATTCTAGGCTATGGGTCCCGATGTGGAGTTCTTCAGCCGATCTTCTTGTTCCTATCTTGGCATTAAAATCACCGACTATGATCTTGTAGAAGGTGTGATCGTTTTTTATAGAACTCCTCCAATTCCATGTAGAATTTCTCAATTTCATCTTCCTTGTATGTGGATGTTGGTGCATAGACAACGAAGATAGAAATTGCTGGTAGTGGGCCACATCTCTTCAAGTGTAATCGTCCTATTTGGTTTGTTAGGCATTCAAATGAATCAATGTTGACAGCCATGTTCCTGTTGACAAGGACACCAAAGTCACCGAAGCTCCTTTGTCGCATGTTCCAAGGAACAATTCTCCGGTGTCAAATACAGCATGATGCAACTGACATCTCCTCGTCTCAGTCAAACCAATGATGTCATACTTGATCTTTTGCGCTTGCACCATCAGATCCTCAATATATGCTTCGGATGCCAGCGCACGTGCATTGAAAATACACAGTCATTTTAGTCCTTCTTCGTTTTGGCAGCCTAGGATGGCCATGAAATTTTATCAGACACTGCTTGTTTGCCTTTCTTACTGCTGCCGTATTAAGGGCTCTTTCGGGTCAGGAAAATAAACATTTCTGTTACTGGATTTGGCATATCGAATCCGCATCGGACAACTTGCCAGGCTGTGCCATGCGGGCGCTATATTCTCATTACTTTGTGGGGCTCTCTCAGAGTGTTGGTAGAATATTTACGGTAATTTGGAGGTAAATTGCGTGGCCGCATAGCGCAAAGGGGAAAGCTGGTTTCTGCTCTGCTGGGTGTACCTGTTTCTTAGGCTCAAGGATTCCTGGGCTTGAAATACTCTCCTCTGAATAGTGGGTCTCTGCAGGGTGGGTCCTTGTAGGCTGGGTTTCTGACAAGCTGGGCTGGAGACTGGATTAATCTACTGGGTGGAGATCTTACCAGCTGCAGAGTGTGGATTGTGAAGGTCGCTGCCAACAAGGTGTGGGGGTTTCTCTGGGCTCCTCTGAGGCTCCATCGGGATGGTGGACTCGGGTCGGAAGTTGCTCTCGTGGTCCATGGAATGCAGGGGGTTCAACGGGGAAAGCTTGTTTCTGCTCTGTACCTGTGTCTTAGGCTCAAGCATTCCTAAGTTCCTAAGCATTCCTAAGGGGCCGGAGCGATAGACCAGTGGGTAGGGCATTTGCTTTGCATGTGGCTGGCCCATGCCGGCCCGTTCGATCCCCAGCATCCCCATATGGTCCCCTGAGCACCTCTAGGAGTAATTCCTGAGTGCAGAGCCAGGAGAAATCTCTAAGTTCGATACTGCAGAAAAAAAATTATGACTTTTGTTATCTCTATTAAAAAACAGTTAATAAGGTATGTCCCACACAGGAAACACTTCTCAGACAAAGAGGGTAGTGGGAAACCTCTTCGGTGGATGGAAAGGCTGTGTCTGTGTTACAGATGGCAGGAAACTCTGGTTCATGCTATGCCTCATCAAGGAGTCAGACTCATTCACAGCTCTCAGACCGCGGGGACTTCACAATCCTCCAAACTCCGTTCCCAAGTCATTGCCACACAGATATCGGCTGGAAGACACACACACACACACACACACACATCCACACACACACACAAAGGGAGAAGGCCGGTGTCAGAGGACCTGAGAACAAGTTTTCTATCCCCTTCAAAATACCCAGAGTTTGAATTAAGAACATTCCTGACACCTGACACCGTTCTTTCACTGGTTGTTGCTTGGACAATGCCAGGTCCCCATGTTTGGACTCACAACTCCTTCCTTTTACCCCTCCTTTGGTCTTTCAGATATCTCAGATCCTGAACAAGGAAGGAACACCTTTTAAGTTCTATCTAGGATACTCTCTTAATCCTATTTGTATTAGTTTCTCCTTATCTTTCTCTCCATCCCCAAACTTAAATTCATACAGAGTTTCCCATCATCACTGCTTCTGAACACTTACAGAAAGTGCTTTTCTCACACATAAAGGTAGGTCACGTGTATGAGTGCCAGTACCAGTGTTCCCCTGCTGTAGGACTCATGCCTGTTCCAGTGCCTCTGGCAACTCATAGGACTCCTAATAGATGCTCTCCTATGACTCATTGCTGTCACTACTGTCACTGCAGTGGAAGACACAGCTCTTTCAATTTCAGTTCAGACTCATGATTTCACCGAAATGTGAAAAAACAATTCTCACCATCTCTGAACAATGTAGGCCATAGTAAATTAAGGCATTGAGCAACAACCGGATTCTGTACAATAAGCACTGGACAGAGAGCAAGATTATATTGTGCTTCTTGCTGAGAAGTCTAGCTAAAGTGAGGGCATGGCCATCAAGCCTATTACAATATTTTGCTTTTGGCAAACAGAAAAGGGAGAGGTGTTGACTTACACCCATTGCAGGGCTCCTGGTGCCACAACTTATCCCATAATCACACACAGTCCTCTGTTTGGCTTAATGTATGCATATGTATGTTTGTATGTATGTATGTATGTATATATAGACCTATGTGCTTGATATATATATATACATATATATGTATATAAAATCTCTATATTTAGGCTATTTTTCTTTAAATAGGTTTATTTGACGTTCTATTTCTTTTAACGTCTAAGCTTCTTGCCTCTCAAAATTCAGATTTCATATCAGGACCATTGGAATTAACCAAAATGATATTTAAACTGTAGAATTTTGGTTCCTACTCTAGACCACCTAAGTTGGAATTGAAATATTGGAAAAATATTCAATGATATCTTGAGTAATACCCTAATTCTGAAAAAGTCTGAGTAGCATAGTTATAAAAAGTAATAAAATAAAATATCCACGGCATGCGGGAAAATCAATTAAATATTAAGGCTTTTAAAGGTTGTCTTAAAAATGCCCATCATTTTTGTTTTCAGTAGTGGTGTATATAAAATGGCTGTTATTCTCAAGCATGACCATATTATCTTATAGAAATCTCTCCTCAAAGAGTTAAAGTCTAATCAAAGTGAATGACAAATTGTGGAAAGTCAATTCTTGTTCTTGCATTATATTTCTGAAACACAGTTTCACTGTATAGGTCAATAGCAACATGCTGGACTTTTCTAATATTAGTTTATTCTGTCATTTAGTTTCATTTAATGTCAGGTTGTGTTGGAATTCTTAAGAGTACACACAAACCAGTTCAAGGAAGTAGTGGTTATTCTTTGGAAATAATTGACAGAATAATAAAATTTTAACTACTCTGCTTTGCAAGAAGTCAAGACTCATTAATACTTATGTCACTTTTTCAGCAGTTCTTCTGAAACTTTACTGAAAAGTTGTAAATGAGTAGGTGACTTATATTTATTGAGATAAAATAGGAATAGTTTTGAAAGATCAATTATGTATGCATTATTGTTGTCAGATTAAGTTTTTTTTCATGGAAATTCATCGTGAATAGAAAAAAAATTACCTAGGTGTTAATGAAAATGGGTTAAATTTCCTGCTGAACAGCATTCTAGTAGAAAAAATTTCATGGCAGAAAATAGCAAAACTGCTTCAACTTGATTTTATAGACACTTGATTTTGTTTAAGAGAAAGTTTAAACCGATAGATTGAAGGACCTGCCTACATGATAGACACATAGCCAGATTATAGAATTTTCCTCTCTTTTCTCTCTTTTCTATCTTTCCTGTGGCAATGACTTGTTGGGATTGCTGCCCCAGTATCTGAGAACTTTAATGAGAGGAAGGATTACATCCTGGAAGAGAAGTGCAAGCTTCTGCTGTAGAAAAGAAGACACAGGGTTCTTAAAATATCCACCGAGACTGGAGCCAGGTATTGCACAATTGATGGATCTAGAAATTTGACTGATAGAGAAAGTGCAGCTGTTCAGTAATTGCAGATTTTCCACGACACTTTTTGGTCTTTGGTCTTTATCTGGGCGACAACCATACTGGCAGACGTGCAACTTGTGCTTGAGCAAGCTATAGATAGTATAACCTGCTCCCCACCTCTAAGTTCTCCTACCATAGTACACTGCCTAGTCTCTATGATGAACCAATTCTTTGTTCTACCAGGTTCTCTGTCTTGTGGCTACTTATTTCTTCAAAGACACAAGAATGGTTAACAATCCGTCTTTGAGAGTTGTTGTGAATAAAAGAAACTACAGCACATCGTTAAGATTTTTCCCCATATTTGAAGCATCTATTTTTCCCTGTATACGTTCTATGGATAGATTCACTCACAGATAGTAGAAAACTTTTGAGGGATAGACATTGATTAGAACTCTCACCTGGATTATCAGAAGGGTAATAAAGCACTAAAGTACATGCCTGTCATGAATCACTGTATCACTGTCTTCCCATTCATCATCAATTTGCTCGAGCTGGCCCTAGTAACATCTCCATATGTCCTGTCTCATGCTAGTAGAGCCCAAGGGCATCTGCTTGCTCCAGGAACATAAAGAGCCTTAGTCCATTCGGAATGAGGTATATAATTGTTACTGGTATTTGGCATATCAAATACAACATGGGTAGCTTGCCAGGCTCTGCCGTGCAGGTAGCATAATCTTGTAGTCATCTCTAAGTCCAGCATTTATTGATAAACCGCGCTGCCGCAAGCGGCTGCACAAGCCGGGCTGTGATAGGCTGGTCTGCTGGGTGGAGTTCTGATGAGATGGAAGTCTGGATGTGGAAAATGGAGGCCCTCATGGAGTGGGGGGGGTCTTTTGGCTTGTTGCAAGGCTCTGCTGGGGTGGCGGGCCAGGGCTGGAACCCGCCATCCCTCCTGGGCACCTCGTGAGTGGCTGGGCACAGGGAGAGCAAGTAGCAGCTCTGCCCCATGTGTGTGAGTCTCTGGATCAGCATACCTGAGCTGGATTTAAAAAAGACTGCTGCAGGGTGGATCTCGATGAGCCTGGCTGTGATAGGCTGGTCTGCTGGGTGGAGTTCTGATGAGAGGGAAGTCCAGGCGTGGAAAACGGAGGCCCTAATGGAGTGTGGTGGGGGGTGGTCATCTGGCTTGTTGCAAGGCTCTGCTAGGTGGAGTAGAACAGGCCATCCCTCCTGGGCACTTCGTGAGTGGCTGGGCACGGGGAGAGCTAGTAGCAGCTCTGCCCCATGTCTGTGAGTTCAGCCTGTCATGAACCTGATCCCAATTCTAGCCCTAGAACCGGAGGACTTGAGCACAACTAAGCATGCCCTGGCAGGATCTGGGTAAGAATTGTACCATCTGGCAAAATCTTCCTTAGCTTCCAAGCATGAAACAGAGGTTACTAGAGAGGAGAATATGTCTGAGAGCGTGGAGGCGTTCAATAAACTGACTTTTTGAAGGTGGAATTTTTTTTTTATGTAATGCAAATTAATTTTCAGAGAATTGCAAAACACTTGAAAAATGTACACAAGGTCAACGAACATTACTTCAATAAAAGGAAAACAACAACAACAACAACAACAACAACAGGTGCTGGAACCGTAGTACTGTGGGTCAGGTACTTGTCTTCCAAGTGGACAGCTTATGTTCGTTCAGTCCCCTATATTGCCCCACTAGCCTGCCAGGAGTAATCCCAAAGTGCAGACACAGGAGAATCTATTTCAGTATCTCATTTGCAAGATAAAACGTTAATAAAATAGTAATAAAAGTTAATAAAATAGTACTATTAACTAAATTAAAATAATGTTATCTTGGAACATACTAGAAAAAGAAAGGAGAATTTCTGTGTGACGTGATAGAACAGAGATTTTGTTTAAAAATTTTAAATAATTTTTGCAAGCATGCTTTGTGTGATGTTGCAATCTATACAGCTACTAAGCTGTATAGACAGCTATTTTGTCATGTAATATATGACAAAATATAAATAAGTATTGTCTAGGCCTGAATAAAGAATCCAACAGTAGAATAAAGAATTCCCTTTGTTAGTAATGACACACATCTAGGTAATACTGGGGGGATTTTATCATATAATTTATAAAGTGAAAATCAATTATCAATCAAGTATAGTTCAAAAACTTCATAATAACACAAAACAATCCTGATACATATGGAGATTTTTTTTTGCAAATATTTTGAGAACATATCCAGGATATAGCGGAAGTACAGTAAAGAAATTTGTTAGTGGTACCAACTACCAAATGTAGTACCATTGTTACTACACCAATTTGAAATAATTGGAGACAGAAACTCTTAAAGTATCATAAGTAAGCCAACATGAATCACCTATTTTTCTGAACAACTTTAGTTGTAAGTACTGCAATGTAAAAAATAAAGTGTTTATATTCAAAAGGAATTTGGAGAATACTGAATTAATTTTTCTGATAATAAATATAGAGGAGAATGTAAAGCAAGTTGAAGCATTCCCTGTCTAGATTTAGCAAAAACCAAAGACATGATCATTAAAATTATTTTTAAATTTAAAAAATTTTTTGCAAATGCATTAAGTAACTAGAAAGCTAAAAAAGCATAACTTATTAGACTAAGGGAACTTATTTGCATTAAAAATAAAAAGTAAATTAGAACTATAAACATATAATATATACACATAGTTTGCTTTGGGTGATGTTGCAATCTATACAGCTACCAAGACATGTAATATGTGACAAAATATAAAGAAATGATGTCTAGGCCTGAATAAAGAATCCAATGGTAGAATAAAGAATTCCCTTTGTTAGTAATGACACACATCTAGGTAATACTGGAAGATTTCATCATATAAATATGCTTATTAATTATTTAAGCTGATATAAAAATAGGGAAGTTTATCTAGATTCTAGAAAATGTAGAGATATTCAGAAACCCAACTATATCTAAAATGTATTACAATCTATGAATATTATATACATTTTATAATTCTCTTCTTTTTATTGCATTATACCCTCAATATTTCGATGATGGAAAGGGTATGTATAAATACTCTCATTGTATGTCTCAAGGATAAAATTGTATTTCCTTTCACTACAATCTTCCTAATGAAGTTGGAACACTCATTGTTATGCTGCAGTGGGAATTTAGGAAGGGGATTTGGGAATGTAAAGACAAGCAAAATAAAACAGAAATCTTTCAACAAAAACATTTTCTTCTTGCAATGGATGACCTTGAATGCTAGAATGTCACAGTAGATTATTCCATTGTGTGCCCAAATCCTTCCCCAAAGTCTCACTGCAGCAGAGCATTGAGTATTTCAGCTTCCTTTGGTAGATGCTCTATGAAGGAAATATATCTTAAATGCTGAGACGCATAAAGGAAATAGCATTGAGAATCTACGCTATGCCCTTCAATCATATAAAAATATCAATATTCTCACAAAGCTCAAAACAAAGGAAATCTATTTTCTCCTGGGGAAAGTACAAGTACATTCAGTCCACAGCAAATCATAGCTGTGTTTAGCTCTTACACATTTCTAAACAACAAAAACTTGTGTGGTCCATTCTTATTTAACCCAATGTTCTTTCATTAAGTTGTGCTAAGCTCCAATTTTAGATGAAACCGTATTTCCCAAAAGTTGTTATAGCAAACTCTCCTAATATACTAAAAAATTTCATTTAAATTCCATTGTGCTTTTTGTATTATTATTGCAGCCGTTTTGTCCCCAAAGTGAACTTTGTCTTGGTAGTTACTATTAGTTCTACCTAACCAAGAAGTCATTATTACTTATGTATAGATAATCCAATATTTTTATATAAGAATCAAGAGTAGTACCTTCTACTTCATTCCCATTGGAAGTGAGTGCAAATAATTTGGGTTTCTGAGATAGTCCTAATTCACAAAATATTCTATAATGAATTGAAGGCAATTAACCAGAAAGAGTGGGAAAATAAATTGGCTAAAAATTCAGAAATCTTAACTGGCAGCTATAAGCTAGAAGTGACAAAATATGAAAACTTATTTTGTATAAGCATTTTTAGTTTTTAACATAATAGCTGAATTTGAGTATTTTCACTATGATTGTGTGTGTAAATATGTGCCAAACACATCTAAAATACTGTCCTTTTCAACAAGTTGTTAACATCTGAAATATTACCCTTGCCAACAAGTTACTTAGGATATGCCTGTCAAGAAAAGGAAATCACTCATACATAATCATCAAATAAGAATTATGGAATTTTCAAAGTATACTAAGGCTCAGTAGAGATAGTCATCTGTATAAAATTAAAGATAAATTGCAAGTGTGTATACAGCATGAATAATTTTATTAAGTTATGAGAGGTTTTTTGAGACAGAATCCAGCAAAAGTGTTTGAAACATTCAGATTGCTTATATTATTTTGTGGCCTTAATCAGAAGATATTTCTTTATATACCTTATATACTATATATAATATTTTATTCTGAGTATTGGTTTGTTATAATGTTCAAAATTTAAGAAAGCGCAAGTCCAAAGTGATAATCATACAAACAAATGTTATTCATCATTATTGCTTGAAAGCATAATGCTTTCAAAAATTAATTTTAAACAAGCAAAGTTAAAGTAGATTATTAATTTCATATTCAATGAAAATAGCTATGATACAATTCATAAAAACCAGGTTTTGATAATTGTATTGCTATTTTTTCTTTCATATTTTTATGATTTAGAAAATGATGGATTTAAAATTATTAGTTACAACTGATTTATGTAATTAGCCCAAGAAAATGAATAAAAGAAACTGCCATATAAGATATTAATTCATATATAATTCACCACATTTGTAAATGAGGTTGCCTAATTTGTTAGCTCCAGAATCAGATCGATTTTAGATTTTGCAAGTTATCTTACTGAATTATATTCAAATTTATGAAAACAAAAATAATAAACATTCGATAGTATGTTGAGTGACTGCCAGGAATCATGGGCTTTAATGTTGTGAATTTGAAGCACATAAATGTTTAATGACCTAAACTAACAAGCCAAGATTTTTTTTCTGCATAAATATAAATGATATAGTTAATAGCAATGACAATTGCTAATTGATGAAGTACTAGAGTTTATCATCAGTACTGTGTATTGCCAGGTGTAATTTTCTAATGAAGGAAGTTTTTTGTAAGCCAATAAATTAGTTGGAATTCACTTCCCATAATATATTATAATAGAATAACTATTCAAAATTTAAAGTGTCATTTTCATTGGTAACAAGTAGAGTATTTTTTTGTAATTGGACCTTAGAGATTTATTTATAACTAGTTAGCTACTCACTGACACTTAAAAATGTCTATATATTATATTTATATATTCTAAGAAGGTATTTCAAGAGAACTATTTCTCACTAATTCAGGAAACTTTTCATGATGAAAACAGTGTAGAGTGTGTTTTCTCTTAGCCTGTACAAAGAACGAGTTAGAATCTAATCTCCTATATCTTTTTAAATTGGATATTGCATTGGACTTACTATTAAACAAAGTGGCGATCACAGTTAATTGAAGACCACACTTTCAAAGAGTTAACAGTAAAGTACCTCTTTGTTAATCTACTGAAAGTACTGAAGACCACACCTTTTACTTTTGACACACTCCTCTAATGGTAAGAAACCCACAATTACTGTTTGATACAGTGTCGGGGAACGCAGCCCCCAGGGGGTCCAGGGTCCCGACAATGTCAGGACAGAGGTTGTCTTCTACCTCTGAGGGCCCTGGGAGAACAGATGAAAACTCACAAGTCCAGTGCAGTTCCAAAAATGGCTTTTAATAGTACAAAAGCTCTTACACAGCACTCCAATATAATGAACAAACTTTAGCTCTGGTCCTAACAAACCATACAAAAGAGCCTAGGTCTCCCACCAAAGAGAGAGGATCTCACCCGAGCTGAGTCCTACCCAGAAGGAGCAAAAGGTCAAAGAACAAAAGGCCAAAGCCCAAAGCCAAAAGCCAAAAGCCAAAAGCCGCAGGAGCCAAAAGCTGAAGGCTGAGGAACCAAAAGGCAAAAAGGTGAAGCGGCCTCAAGTCAGCCCCTTATATACACCAAAGTAATCCAATCGGGAGGGCATGTCAACAAAGAACTCTAAACAGAGTGTAGTGCCACACCTTATTGCAGGTATAAACAAAGGTTATGCCAAGGACTAAGGAGATTATCTCTCATGCTAAAACACTGGAGAGAGAGAGGGCTGATATAAAGTAATACATCTTAACTTCGATGAGCTTCATGTAATCTAGATGGTTACCCACAAGGTCCTCCTTATTATTATCTGCACCAGGGTGATTCTGAGTATCTTGTTCTCCTGCACTGAAAGGGTCACTCTGGCCTGCTTAGAGCAAACTAGTATGATCCTTCCTATAGTCTTCCTATAGTCTCAGCATAGCCAGGGTGGTAGTCTCCCTGGTAAATTCTAACTGTCCCACATTGGGTGCAGTGGGTATAAGAGAGGAGCTGTGCCCAATCTAGAAAACATAGAAGTCTTGTAGATGTATAAGTCAGAAGTTATTCAATCAAGGTGACTTCTGTAACTGCCACACCCTCTAGCAGTGTTTTACATAGAAGAGAGGTCTCATTAGAATGAACCTTGACTTAAATAAGATTAAGCTGGGTGTGGTCAAAACAACAAAACTCCCAGAATAGCTAAATCTGTCCTCCAACAGTACAGGGAATGTTGGAGGACAGGTTT